>JAOTRH010083868.1:0-85643 GCA_034768845.1 Heliamphora exappendiculata | reverse complement strand
TATATATATTGGATTGTGTGAAGATAAAATCTTGATGTGGTCATAGCCCATAATATATTCTTATAAGTTATTGTACAAATTGTAAATGTTCGAAAAAACTCGTAACTTATATCTAAAATTAGTACTAGAAAGCTAAAAACTACTAAAAATAGCTTTTCCAAACACCCCCTTTAGCATGCCTTAGGTTTTCTCTTTTCAATGTACACTTTGAAAAAATAAATAAAAAGAAGGAAGAAAAGTCAACGTGGGATTTGATTGTATTATTTATATCGTAAAACTTAATTGTATATTTTATACGGTAAGATTAGATTGTATTAATTATTATTGAATCATAAGTCGTAATTATTTTTAATCATTGTATGCAATAAAAATCAGTTCATAAATTGTAACCTCCTCAAATCACAATTCCTATAGTATTAGTCGCATGATACGCTATTGGGTCAATAAAAAAAATGTTAGCCCAAGGGCTTTTTAATTAGAATTTGATGATTTTAATAATTTATTTTTTTAATTAAATTGATTTAAAAATATTATATTTATTTGTTTTCAAAAAAGTAAGTGTTGACCATACGTGACTAATGAGTCGACACCTTAAGCCATTTGTACTGACTTCTTGCATCAAATCGGTTGACACTAAGTGTTCTGTCAAAGAACATTTTGAGTCGACACAAATCAATATTTGAGTCAACACCTAAAGGCAAAGTACACTTAAAACTCTTAAGTGTTTTGACACCATTGAGAAATTGAGTCAACACCTTAACGTATTTGTCTAAGATGTTTTAGGTACTCGTTTGAGTTGACACCAAATTAGTTTGGGTCGACACCTTTAGTATTTGACCGAAATCCACTTTGGGTCAACACCAATGCTATTTGAGTCGATAGCAAGTAATCCATCGAATTCCTGACTTCGGGTAAAATGAGTCGACACCAAAGCTAAATGGATCGACACCAGAGTTTTAAGACAATTCCCGACTCCAACTCAAACGGGTCGACACCAAAGATTTATGAGTCGACACAAAGGTTCCCTGCGGGAACAAGCTATTTGATTTGACACCAAACGACTTCAAGTCGAACCCAAAATAATTGAGTCCGTCTGCACTTTTCTAAGTCGACACCAGATCAAAATGAGTCAACTCTAAAATTACCGAGGCTGACTGCAATTTTATGAGTTGACACCAAAATGAAGATGAGCTGACACCTAAATTCCAGTAGCTTGCTAGATAAAAAGAGTGACACCAAAGACGTTATGAGTCGACACCAGAGGTTTCTCCTGGAAAACTCAAGTAATGATTGAGTCGACACTAAAAGCTCCATGAGTAAATACCACCGTGTGGGTGAGAAAGATACAGAATTTGTGTCGACACCATTAAAGAAATGAGTCAATACAATCACTTGAGGAACCAAGCCCTAGGTATTTGAGTCGACACCAAATGACTTTGTGTCGACTCCTGCAACAGATTTCAAATCTCACGCTGGTTCCAACGGTTGGATTTTAGAGTATTAATTACCTCTACCAGTCCACCAACGATCATTCACTTCAGATGGCTTTTTTTGAAGCTTAGAAGATCTAGATACTATTCTAATGTTTCAATCAAAAACTCAAATCTTTAAGAAAGCATTTACTGCTCATTAAACTCCTCCAATCAATTTCTCTCTTTTTGTTCATTTATTTCTAATCATTTGTAAAGAGAGTGAGTGAGTGAATCTTTGATTCTCATACATTTATTGTAATAGAGGGTGAGTCACCCTTTATCATTTAAGAGAGTGAGTGACACTCTTTAAAGAAAATCTCAAGTAGAAAAAATATGGGCTATTTTGTAGGGTCTTCTTGAGACTATAAAAGGTTTTGAATGCATCCGTGAAGCATTCTATCTTAGTAAAAATTCTCAAGGGGAGTCTTAAGGAGTGGATGTAAGCTTGGAAGCAACCAAACCACTATAAATCTTGGTATTCGGTTCATTTTTTCTCTCCTTAACCTCTTTAATTTTTTCATTGTGTTAGTTCTAGACAACCCAAGAGGGGGGTGAATTGAGTCTTAAAAAAATGAATAACGATTTTAAAAACCTTTTAATATTGCAAACAATTATAGCCAAACAAGAAAGGATTAAAGTAATGCAAATATAAAAAGATTTGGGACAGAGAGATACAACCAGACACTAAGAATTTTATAGTGGTTTGGTTTCTTCCAAGCCTACGTCCACTTCTCAAGTTACCCTTTGAATATTTTCACTATATAGAATGTTTTACGGGCGCATTTAAGCCTTTACAACTTCAAGACTTCGCTTGAGTAAACGAATGTTTACGGGCACATTCAAAAGTCTATTTTAGCTTCAAGAAGATCCTATAAAAATAAATTCCTATTTTCTTTTAATCTCTTTTAAACTCTTCTTTGATGAGATTTACTCACTCACTCAAAGGATAAAGGGTGACTCACTCATGAATACAATAAATAAAGTGTATTAATGAGAAACACTCACTCTCTTTACAGAAATTAATTTACAATAAATGAGAAGGTAAAGAGAGCTGACGAACAAGAGCTGGAGAATCAGCAATAAATGAGAGCTTGAGAGAATGAGATTGATTCAAGAAATAGAACAATAAGTGTAGGTTTCCAAAGGGATTAAATACTGAGAATTTACTCCTTATATAAGCTCTTGTGCATTCATGACCGTTAGAGGTAGGTAGGAGCAATAAATATAAAAAATCCAACAGTTGAGATCTTTTGCAAATTTGAATCTGCGTCGCAGGTGTCGACATAACTACTTTTGGTGTCAATGCAACAAGTCTAGGGTAGGGACCATTAAGTGGTTGGGTCGACACAATTCTTTTGAGGGGTCGACACAATTTCTGTAAGCTTTCTCACCAACACAACGATGTCGACACATTTGGATCTGGTGTCGACTCATCTGAACTTTAGAATCCAGGAGGAGACACTTTGTGTCAACTCAAGTCTTTTTTGGTATCGACACAAAATTCTGCAGGAACCCTCAGGATATTTGTGTCGACACCAAAATTCTTCAGGTGGGCTCGGGACTTTTGTGTCGACTTATCTTCTATTTTATGTTAACACCCAAAGTCTGCAGATGGCCTCTGTTCTTTTGTGTCGACACATTTTTTATTTGGGTGGACTCAAATTACCGGATACCAAAAGTGAGAAATACTTTTGTGTCGATACAAAACATATTTGTGTCGACTCAATTTGAGTCTTGAGAGCTTCGGCTCTTTTGTGTAGATACAAAACTTATTTGTGTCGACACTAACACTTTGATACCTGAAAGTAATTTCATAAAACTATTAGGGTATCAAACCATTTGTTCAAAGGTGTTGACACACTTGATGTGCTTCAAGTATACTTTGCCTTAAAAGTATTTGCCTTATTTTTCAATTGGGTTCAACATAAAATATTCTCATTCAAGAATATGTAAGTGTTTTAATTGTTTTAAAAGTTGAGTCATTTCTTTTGGCTAAGGTGTCAACTTAAATGTTCAAAATGTGTTAACACTTTCATTTTAAAAATATAAAAATATTATCTTTTTAAATCCATTTATTCTTAGAAAATAAATTATAAAAATCATTAAAATCAAAATAAAAAGGCCTTGGGCTAATAATCTCCCATTTTTTTATGATTACAACTAATTTAACATTTTCTAGAAAATATTTAAAAAAAAATTTCAGCAAAGGTTCCCCCCTTATCAATATTCCTTAAATATGATATGCATTCAAAAAGTTAGGCATACATTAAACATGGTAATATGCACTTAGATGATGATTTGCAATATCAACTTAGAAAAAATTATACATCACAATAATTTTGTGCAAAGTGATTTGTTTTAAGAAAAATCAACAACTAATCATAGACATATGGACAAGATATACACAAATACATATATAAGTAGGCATTCTTTCATAAGCATAAAAAAATATTCAAACATCCATCCAAGCCATTCAAACAACCCATTCAACCAAAAAAAAATGTAAGTTAAACTTTTTACATCTTCACCTCCCATATTCAAAAAACTACTGAATGTTTGTAAATGTTATCTTCTCTTCTCCCCTTCACTCTCTGTCTCACTTTACCTTCTCCCCTTTTGTAATCGTCAAAAAGAACTACTGGTCGTCCATGAATTTCTTAAATTTCTTCTTCTCCTCGGCTCTTTGTTTGCTTGCTGACGCTCATTCTTTGGAAGCTCGTGCTCTCTTATCCTTGGCTTCTGCAGCGGCCATTACTTTATATCTAGCAGCCAGTGTAAGGCCTACTTCGCGGTTGAGACGAGCTTCCTTTTCTTTCTTAGTCTCCTTTGGCTTGAACTGATTGGCCCAAGCTTGTTTGATCCATTATAGATGCTTTTCGACCTTCTGAGAATTAGGTTGGACAGCTATCACCACACCTTCATCATATTCTTTTCTGATTTTCCTAAAGATGGCATTGTTCGCATTAACAATGGAGACAATGCTATCATCTATTGTACGACACAATGATCTCCCGGCATCAGTAGCTCTTTCAACCTCTTTGCGTAGTGTGCGGTTGGATTTGTCGAGGTGCTTGACTTTGTCAGATATGTCAAAAATGGTATGGTTAAGATCAAAGAAGTCTTGGTCCACTTTGGCTTGGCTGGAAGACACGGATAAGGATAAGGTTTGAATCAAGGAAACTACTACCGATAGATCAACAGAGATAGGAGTAGAGGATTAGGCAGATGGGGAAGAAACATATGTGGGAGGAGAAGGAAGAGCATAAGAGGGACCAAGAGTATCAGAAGGACCATGAAAATCAAGTTAAGCAGGAGGAGTATCAAGATCTACATAAATTGGAGAAACATCTCAAGGAGGAGGAGGAAGAGTTCTAGTTGAGGAGGGGGTACTACGTCAGGATGTAGTCCAAACTCCATCAACATTTATAATTTGCATATGTTTGAGAGTGGAACTACCATACAAGTCATGTTTTGAAAAGGGTACCACCTTTTCCTTAGAAAAATTTACGCCAAAATGGCAAAAAACTTTGGTTAGGTACATGGCATGGGTTAGGGAGGAATTTGATTTATTGTGAGAATGTAACATGTGGGAAATGAATAAAAAACCTAGGTTAAGGCTCTATTTTTTAAGAATACACCACATGATAAAAATGTGCATGTATGTGACATCCCTAAATTTTCTCATTTGTGGTAGAAGAATATGAAAAAAATACTTTTCATAGACTCAAAAAAAGAAAAACCTTCAAGATCAATGGGATTTTTGTTGAAGAGAACACAAACATAGCCTTTTGGAACGCCAAGAGTCTCATTAAGAGATTTAGGAGTCAAGTGAATGTCGACACCATTTACCCATGAGGTAATGGTGGTGGAAGGAACCAATGAAATGTGAAAGTGTGCATAGAATGATTTCACAAGAGTGGGATAGTGGGGTTCTCGAATTTGCAAGAGCCTCTTCCATCTGAGGCTAGACAAGATATCTTTGAATCTCATTTCTATAGAGTCGAAAAAAGAAAAATCTATGCTACGGCCGGGAACTACTTTTTGATTCACAAAATATGTAAAATAGAGTTGACGAAATTTAGGGGTTCTAAATCTTATTACCTCAGCCATTACAACCGGTGCCTATGCGGTTGCGGTTGCCGTTGCCTTCGCCGTCGCCGCCATGGGGGTTGTTTTCTTCCTCTTGGACGTTCTAGGGCTTGAGGAAGTACCTTCACCGATTCGTTTCACTGCTTTTCCCATCGTTTTTGGAGGCATTGTGAACGGTTTGAGTTGGATTTGAAGATTGAACGAAGAAGAAGATGAGGAGTTGACACAATTTTTGAAAGAAAAAAAGTGTGGGAGATGAACAGTTTTGGAGAGAGAGAGAGGAAAATGATGTGACGGTTCGGGGACAGGCGCCTCTATATATAGGCATTAAGATTTGTCTCGACACAAATGTCAATTGGTGTCGACACTTTTCTTCGCAATTATGGGTGTACAAAACAGGAAATGGTGTCGACACATTTTCAGATGGTGTCGACACATTCGGCTATTTGGGTCGACACGATTAAGCTTTGTATTGACACAAATTTACCGAGAGTTAGGAAACAGAAATGGGTCGACACTATATAGAAAGGGGTTGACAATTTTTTGCAGTGCCACTTCTATGTAGTTTTGTTGTCAACACAGTACACAATTGTGTCGACACTTTTTCAAGTGATGTCAACACATTTTCACATGCCAAGAAAGAACATCAAAAGCATTGAGATGCCATGAAAAGCTATGGTTAGTATGGCATATTAATCATGAATTAGGAGCACATAACATACCAAATTCTCTTCTTATATAGTATATTCTTTCTTCATTTAAGGGTTTTGTGAAAATATCCGCTAATTGATAATTTGTGCCCATAAATTCAAGTTCGATATTACCTTTTTGCACATGATCTCTTATAAAATGATGTCTAATCTCTATGTGATTTGTTCTTGAATGTTGTATAGGGTTTTTAGATATATTAATTGCACTAGTATTATCACATTTTATAGGAATATGATCTAAGTAAAAACCATAGTCCTCTAATTGTTGTTTCATCCAAAGAACTTGTGCACAATAGCTTCCAGCTGCAATGTACTTGGCCTCAGCTATAGACAAGGCCACTGAGTTCTGTTTCTTGCTAAATCAAGAGATTAGTGAGTGTCCAAAAAATTGACAAGTTTCACTTGTACTTTTTTTATCTACCTTACATCTGGTAAAATCAACATCTGAATATCCAAATAGCTCAAAGGCTATTCCTCTAGAATAGAATAATACTAAATTTTGTGTACCTAAGAGGTATCTAAAGATGTGTTTAACAGCGGTCACATGTGATTCTTTTAGATTTGATTGAAATCTATCACACAGGCAAACACTAAACATAATATCCAGATAGTTAGCAGTTAAATATAAGAGAGATCCAATCATACATCTATAACGCTTTTCATCCACTGTTATGCCATCTTCATCCTTGTCAAGCTTCGTTGTAAGGCACATTGGAGTTCTCATGGGTTTTGCCTTTAGTATGTCGAATCTCTTTAATATGTCCCGTGTATACTTAGCTTGATTGATGTAGATTTCTTCTTGAGTTTATTTAATTTGAAATTCGAGAAAATAGTTGAGCTCACCCATCATGCTCATTTTAAATTCTCCCTGCATACACTTAGTAAAGTCCTTGCAAAGAGATTCGTTAGTTATACAAAAAATAATGTCATCTACATAAATTTGTATGTTACGACCCGATTCACTTTTAATTTTCGGCTAACTATTTCAAAAAAAAAAAAAAGAAGAACCCATTATAAAATTATTTAAACTAAAATCTAATTTAAGTTGGAAATAGAAGTGGGTTATTTTACACCGAACACTGCATACTCCATTATTTATTCTTTCCATGGAACCTAAAAAATTCTAGAGAATTGCAATGGGCAAGATAAAAGCAGGGAGCTCCCGCGCCTAAGCCATTACCGACGCTATCTCTTCTTCCTCTGCTCTCCCTTGAGATTTTTATCCTTGTTCATGAACATGAATGATGATGGGAGCTTCTGGAAATTTCTTAACCAAGAGAGAAAAAGGTTAACAGGCAAATGAGGCTCTCCCACCCTATATTCGCCGGCGTTAGTTCTTCTTCCTCACCTTTCTATTTTCTTTTCTTTGCTTCGTGAATTGAGTTCCTAAACAATAAATTACAAGTTCTTGTACAAAATTAGAGGATTTACACCAGAAATTACTGCACCAAATACACCCTAGTCCCACCCTAGTTACGCCACCCTGTTCTTCCTCTCCTTCGTGGTTTCTTTTCCTACCATGGGAGAGAAAGCTTTCAAGCTCTCGGTTCTTCATCTCTCTCAAAAATACAAGATTCGCGTTGCAAGACCATCGCATCGAGTAACATGGAAACCGAATTCAAGAGGGGCCAGAACAAAGGGTTTTGGCATTGGTGAAATTCAAAGCTAGAGGGTTCCATGAGGTGGGATCCAGAACTCTAAATTGTTGACCTTCTACGTGAAATTGGAAGCCACCAGAAGAGAATCAAGACTCAATCAACTAGGATAACACATTGAAGCACCAGGGAGCAAAACCCTTTCTCTGTTCAACCGCGGTGAGCTTCTTTATCCCTTGTCCGGCGCTGAAACTCCTTGTTTTATTTTTCTCGATTCCTTGTTCTCCTATGAAGGTGAATATGAAGGGAGTTATTAGAGGGTTCAAGAGGAAGAGAATTTGAAATTGGAGCCATCAAGGAAATCCCAAAACCACCATCATCGCAGGTCATTTTTTTTTCTCTGTGATTTTTTTTCTTTGTTCTTGTTCGTGAGAAATTGATTAAATACTTTTTCTCTCCAAACCTTTGAAGAGATTAGACATGGAACTAGAAGTCACCAAGAGGGGAAGTGGATTTACACAGCAAGAGGAACTAATCGAAGCCATGGAGGAGAAGAATCCCAAGATGATCGAAACCCTAGGAAGGGAAATTTGGCACAATTTCAAGGCTTAAAGCTTCAAGAGATAGGATTCTGACTGATATCAATGGTTTTCTTTGACTTGTGTTGATTTTAACTATTGATTCTATAGAACCCTAACGAGTCAAGTGATCAAGCAAACATTTAACTAATTAGTGAGTTGTTGGGTTAAATTTTATAGTAAATGTTAGACCTATCGAGATTGGAACATAGAAGTGATATCTATGGTGGGGTTATTAATAATTAGTGGGTTAGAGGATTGGAGCCATGGTTTAACTTAAGATCGAGGGAATTTGGTAAAAAAATCTAGTTAACTGCCGGGTATAATTTAATTAATGGATGACTATTGAATAAGAAGTTAGAATATGGGACATGTGATGAGAAGTTTCAACTATGCAGTTGGTTAATTTATGAATTGGAGATGAAGTTCAAGTTTAATTGGCAAGATTTGAGACTTAATGAGTACTTATATTTAGTTAAATAATTGGCTTTTATTGAACCCATAGAGAAGGGACAAAATTTGAGAATATTATAAGTTTAAGTTAATGGAGATTGGTGAACTAACTTTGGAGTCAATGGCAAGATTTGAGTGGTTTACAAAAAAAAATCGTAATGTGATCTTGAAGTGCTTGATACAATTTCATATTAACTCGAAGAGAGTGACAAAATGGGGGCTATTCGAAAGAAAAGTTAGAATCTCATTAGGGATTGTCTATAAATTTAAAGTTAGACTCATGGCTTAATATCTCAATTGGCGGGTTCCTGACAATTAAATGTGGCAAGTAACATTTGGGTTGAAGATTAGTCATATTAGGATTAAACTATGAGTTGAGTATATGAAATTGGAGAGAGTTAAATTAATTAATTGGATTGTGCAAAACATGGATGTGAGAAACTTATAATTATGATGTTGTGTAAGTTAGTTTCCCTTTAAAGAAAGTTAAAATGGATTTACAGTTTTGGAGTGATGGGAAAATGAGTTGAAAATACTCTAAATTAAAACAAACTAACAATATGACCCATTTGAATCGGTGTATTGGACCATATAGGGTATTGGTTTTATGATGAGCAAACAAAAAGGGGTGAGTTCTTAAGTTCAATTTTAATTTTGTCGAATTATGGTAATGAAGTTAACTTATAATCTAATTGGGAAACTTTGCGGGTTTGCTAATTGTTTGGTTTGTTCATGGTTTATAAGTTTGGGTCTTTGTGCATAAAATGGTTGTATTTGTTGATGAAGAGAAATTGTGTGATGGTTGTAAGTGTAATGAGATAACCTAAGATGAAAATTAAACTCTTAGTTTAACTAATGGAATAAATTTGCTAAATTGACTTAGTTTTATAAACTTGATAGATAATAAATGGAGATCGTATACGAGTTTTAAATCTGTGAAGCTAAGCTCATTGAAATTGAGTTCTACGGTAAAAATTGGAATACTCAAAGGACGAATGACATCATGTGATCAAATCAATGTATTATAACTTGTTTGCTTAAAAATTGTAAATTGAATCTATGATTTAAGCAAGAAATTTTGAATGACTATGGAAGTTATAATTCATTTTGGTTTAAATTTGTTCAACAAATAAGTTTAAATCTTGTGGTTAATGAATGTTGAGTTGATGAACATACGATATAAAGTAATGATATAAAACTTGATCTGGGGCTGATAATATGGAATTGAGGTTGTGGAACACATTGAAACCAAAAGTTTATGATTGAATAAATAACATTTGAAATTAATTGATGAAAAGAAAATCACAGTGGATTCATATTTGAGATTTTACTTGTTAAGTTAAACATAAAAATCATATAAGGGATTCATGTGTGAACAGTTATATGGATATGTGTGAAAATTGCGATTGATGATGACACAATGATATGATTTTGAAATTGAAATGGGGAGATGGACTCCCGATTGGTAATGAATATTGATATGATTAATTAACTATTGAATCAAGGATGATTGATGTGAATGTGATAAGTTGGGCTTGACTAGCTCCACGGTGAAAGACCAGAAACTTGCACAAGCTGGGTACCGTGTCCCCTCGGGTTAGCCCTCGTAAAATGGACGTAATTATATTGTGGTGAGTTACAGAGCTATCTATTACCCAATGGGTTCGCGTAGCCTATTGGGGGAATAGGGAGGGGTTCATATAAACTGCACCCGACGTCGAATTGTAGTGGTGAGTTATAGAGTTATCTATTACCCAATGGTTTCGCATAGCCTATTGGGGAAATAGGGAGGGATTTCTATAAGCTGCGCCCTACGTCGATTCAATATTGGATTAATGGAATGAAACTGAAATGTAAATAATAGATGAATGAATTGGAAAGAGAAATAACAAAAGACGAATGTGACTAAAAAAACGACAAGAATATAAATGAAAATTTAATAGATAAATTAAGACGCTGAAGCTAGTTTAATGATATTATAACGTTAAAATAATTAACAGACGAACTAAGTGGATGAGTTAAGTAAATTTGAAGCCAAGAAATCAAAATGAATTCATATTTTCTTTGAAGTCTATGTAAACTGGATGTGTATGTGAATTGAGAAATAAATAAAATAAATAAATGAAAGTGATTGCATAATATCTTGCTCATCCACACCTCACAAGTCATGCATTTCACTTATTTTAATCTTATCCTACGAGCTTCGGCTCAGATTGTATGTATTCAACCTTTTACAAGTTTTGATAAAAGAAGAGTAAGCAAAAATTGGGATCTTGAAGAATACATTGGAAGAAAGAAGAAAATTTTATTATTTTGATTTATAGATGTAATTATATATATCTGTTCAAATCTCATGTGTTTGCTTCAAAGTGTTGTATGGGAAACTTAATGGAAACAATGAGATTGTATTAGATGAATGTATTTAATATACGAAGGCAGAGAGATACATGTATGATTTAATGTTCATGGAAATTGATGCAATAATAATGGAATGAGGCTTGTTAGTCATTATATAATTAAATCCTATATAGCTGGCAAATAGTTTTACTTGTGCTTGGATATGGAGATCGAGGCGGTGCCTGAGTATATCTATTGTGAATCGAGTTTGACAAGTTTATAGAAAAATTTGAGATAGTCCAAAAAACAGAGGAAACTCTGTCGAGATTTTTAAGAATTAGACTTAGTTAATTTTGAAATTTGGGATAAGTGAAAACCGGTAAGAAATTAAATTCAAGAGAATATTATTAAAGAAATTTTGGTTAAAGGAATAGGAATTATCAAGAGGGTATCAGACGCCTCAGGGTCGAGGGCGTGATATTGTACAACTAGCATGTCATTTTCTTGAAACTTGATGAAAAGAGTGGTATTTATTTTTCCTCTTGAAAACTCATTTTCAATAAAAAAATTTGCTTAGTTTAGGTGCTTGCTTTAAACCATAGAGAGCCTTAGTAAGCTTGTAAAAATGATTTGGAAAATTTAGATTTTCAAAACTAGGAGGTTGTTTCACAAAAACTTCATCTGAGATAAAATCATTTAAAAATGCACTTTTGACATCCATTTGATAGAGTTTGAAAATTTTAAAGTATGCCAAAGAAAGCAACATCCTAATGCCTTCAAGCCTAGCCACAGGAGCAAAAGTCTCATAAAAATCGATGCCTTCTTCTTGATTGTAATCTTGAGCTACCAATCGAGTTTTGTTCCTAAGAACTACTCTATTCTCATCCATTTTATTTCTATAAACCCATTTTGTACCGATGATGGAGTGTTTCTTAGGTCTTGAGACTAAAGTCCAAATCTTGCTTTTTTCAAATTGATTAAGCTCTTCTTGCATAGCCAAGGTCCAAAACTCATCATTTTCTATTTTCTCAAAATGTTTTGGTTCAGTCTGGGAAAGAAATCTTAAGTTACCACAAATATTATGTAGAGAGGATCAAGTTTTGATACCTTACGATGGATCACCAATGATAAGGTCTTTTGGGTGACCATGAGCATACCTCCATTCTTTAGGTAAATCTGAATTTTTTGAATTTGAAAATTCAGCAACCTATTGGACTGTATTTTGTTGAGGATATGAAGCTTCCTCTTGATTTAGCTCTTCCTTTTCTTTAATGAAGATAGCTTTAACACATTTTTCTATGTCTAACAAGTTATCTTCACAAAAATCTTTTAAAGAACCAATGTTAGCTTCATTAAAAATAATATGTATAGATTCTTTAACAATTAGGGTCCTTTTGTTGAACACTTTATACGCTTTACTAGATATAGAATATTCTAAGAAAATACCTTCATCAGATTTTGCGTCGAACTTGCCCAAAAGTTCTTTGTTGTTGTTCAAAACAAAGCATTTGCACCTAAAGGCGCGAAAATAAATGATATTAGGTTTTTTTCCATTCCATAGCTCATATGAGGTTTTCTTAAAAGAAGCTCGTATCATAGCTCTGTTCATGATAAAACAAGGGGTATTGACAGCCTCAACCTAAAAGTATCGTGGTAGATTATTTTCCCAGAGCATGGTTTTAACCATTTCTTCCAATGTCCTATTCTTCCTCTCAACAACTCCATTTTGTTGAGGGGTTCTAGGAGTAGAGAAGTTATGGTTAATACTATTTTCATCACAAAACTTTTCAAAATCTTTGTTTTTAAATTCTATACCATGATTACTTCGGATACTTGTAATTTGAAAATATTTTTCATTTTAAACTCTCCAAGACAGTTTTGCAAAAGAGGCAAATGCTTCATCCTTATGAGCTAAGAATAGCACCCCAGTGTATCTAGAGAAGTCATCAACAATAACAAAGACATATCTCTTACCGCCAAGGCTTAAAGTCCTTGTTGGAGCAAACAAGTCCATGTGCAATAGTTGTAGTAGCCTAGAAGTTGAAATCTCATTTTTAGAATAAAAAGAACTTCTAACTTGTTTACCTTGTTGACATGCATCACACACTTTGTCTTTTTCAAATTTGATTTGGGGTAAACCAATCACCAATTCCTTTTTTAAAAGTTTAAAAATTAAGTTCATGTGTGCATGTCCAAGCTTTCTATTCCATAGCCAACTATTGTCACTCAAGGCGGCTAAGCAGTTGGTGTCATTCTTAAAAAGATCATTGAGAGTAAATGTATAAATATTTTCATGTCTTTGACCTTCAAATATAACTTTATTATTAGTTGAATATTCAATAACACACTTAGCATGATCAAAGATAACCTTGTGGCCTTTGTCACAAAGTTGGCTTATGTTAAGAAGGTTATATTTTAAACCATCAATAAGCAAAATATTTTCAATAGAAGGAGAAGAAATTTTACCAATACAGCAAATTCCTATAATTTTTCCTTTGCTATTATGTCCAAAATTCACAAATCCACCATCTTTTTATTTGAGAGATGCAAACATCTATTGGTCGCCTGTCATGTGTCTTGAGCAAACGCTATTGAGATACCACATTCCCTCATTGAATGAGAATTTGAGACATACATGCAAGGAGAATTAGGTTTTAGTTTTTGGTACCTAAATTTTTTTGGGTCCTTTGGAGTTAGTTCCTTGAAGATGTGTTGCTTTAGGAACCCAAGCCTTCTTGACAGAATTGTTTGAGTATTTTCTATGTCGACAGTGTGTGACAGTGTGTCCATCTTCATAATAGTGAAAACATGTGGCATTTGTATAATTGGAGAATGCTTTAACAAAAATATTGCTTAAGACCTTTTGTTTCTTCTTGGGTTTATACTCGATCCCAGTTTTGTCAAAAATACATTTTTGCATGTCAAGAAACTTATCCAAGTTGTTCTTTCCTTGAGTGAACTTGTAAACGGTTTTTGTAAGGTCGTCAACTTTTTCACTCAAAACCTTGTTTTCATCCTTCAAAACAGAAACTTGTTTTTTCAAAATAAAATTTTCACTTTTTAAAGTTTTAATTTCAGTTGAGGAAAGAACTAACTTTTTAAAAATAGAATTCTTTGCACCCATTTTTCTCAACTCATCAATAAAATCTTCAAATGCACTTTGCAATTCATCTAAGGAAAAAGGGTCAGGAGTTACCTCATTATCTTCTTTAGCCATGAGGCAGAGATTAGCTACTTTATTTTCTTCCTTTTCATCCTCAGAGCTGCTGTCATCGCCTTCGCCCCATACAGCTACCATAGCTTTCTTGAAGCCCTTTTTGAATTACTTTTTGAGCTGAAGACATTCAGCTTTGACGTGTTCAGGATTTTTACACTCATAGAAGATGATTTCTTCTTTCTTGAAGTTGTTCTTGAATTTTCTTGAGTCACCTTTGAATTTGGTAAGTTCGCCTCGGTGTCCTTCCTTATTGAAGAACTTTCTTCCTCCTTGTTTCTTATTTCTAACAAACCTTTTGAATTTCTTTGTGATGAGGGCCATGTATTCATTCTCATCACTTGAGGAGTCTACCTTAGATTTTTCGTCATGTGTTGAGGATTTGATGGCGATGCCTTTCTTCTTTTTGTTGTCATCATCATCGTCCATCTTTATGTTTGTCTCATGAGTCATGAGAGAACTAAGGAGTTCTTCTAGACTGAGCGAGTTGAGGTCTTTGGCTTCTTGAATAGCTGTGACCTTAGCTTCTCAATTCTTAGGCATGCACCTAAGAATTTTTCTTACCATTTCTGCATTTGTATAAATCTTGCCAAGAAATTTTAGTCAATTAATAATGTTAGTGAAGCGAGTAAATCTATCAGAAATTATTTTATCACGCTTCATTTTGAATAATTCATAGTTATACACAAGCAGACTTATTTTGGACTCTTTCACTTGATTTTTACCCTCATGGGTAACTTCAAGTCTATTCCATATTTCTTTTGTCAGGTCACATGTAGAGATCCTATTAAACTCATTTGGGTCAAGTGTATAATATAGGAGATTCATGGCTTTAGCATTCTTTTAAATTTTCTTAATATCATTTTCAGTCCATTCAGCGTCAGGTTTAGGGACGGCAGCCCCTTCAACAATTTTAGTGGGTCTTTTGGATCCATTTATAATAACCCGTCAAAGTTCATAATCTACGGCTTGAATGTAGATTCTCATTCTAGCCTTCTAATAATTGTAATTTGTTCCATTGAACAAGGGAGATCTATTGGTCGATTGACCTTCAAATTGGATAGGTCCGATGTAAGTGGTTGCCATAAAAAACTCTTAGACGGTTAAGTCAAAAACAAGAGCCCAAGCTCCGTTACTAATTATTAGTTCTAGGCAACCCAAGAGGGGGGTGAATTGGGTCTTAAAAAAATAAATAATAATTTTAAAAACTTTTTGAAAACCTTTTAATATTGCAAACAATTATAGCAAAATAAGCAAGGATTAAAGTAATGCAAATATGAAAAAGTTAGGGATAGAGAGATAGAACCAGACACCAAGGATTTTATAGTGATTTGGCTTCTTCCAAGCCTACGTTCACTCTTCAAGTTACCCCTTGAGTATTTTTACTATGGAGAATGCTTCATGGGCGCATTCTAAGTCTTTACAATTTTAAGACTTCGCTTGAGTAAATGAATGTTTACGGGCACATTCAAAAGCCTATTTCAGCTTCAAGAAGATCATATGAAAACAAACTCCTATTTTTTTCTAATCTCTCTTGAGCTCTTCTTTGATGAGATTTACTCACTCACTCAAAGGTTAAAGGGTGATTCACCTTTGAATACAATAAATGAAGTGTATTAATGAGGAACACTCACTCTCTTTATAAAAATTGATTTACAATAAATGAGAAGGTAAAAAGAGCTGAGGAACAAGAGCTGGAGATTCAGCAATAAATGAGAGCTTGAGTGCAATGAGATTGATTCAAGCAAAAGAATAGTAAGTGTAGGTCTCCAGATGAATTAAATGCTGAGAAGTTACTCTTTATGTAAGATCTTGTGCATTCATGACCGTTGGAGGTAGGTAGGAGCAATAAATTCCAGAAATCCAACCATTGAGGTTTGCCGCGAATTTGAATTTACGTCGCAAGTGTCGGCACAACTGCCTTTGGTGTCAACACAACAAGTCTAGGGCAGGGACCGTTAAGTGGTTGAGTCGACATACTTTTGATGGGTCAACACAACTTCTGCAAGCTTTCTCACCAACACAACAGTGTTGACACATTTCGATATGGTGTCGACTCATCTGAACTTCAGAATTCGGGATGAGGCACTTTGTTCAACTCAAGTCTTCTTGGGTGTCGACACTAAATTTTGCAGGAACTCTCGGGATATTTGTGTCAAAACTTTTGAACTTTGGTGTCGATACCAAAATTCTTCAGGTGGGCTCAGAACTTTTGTGGCGACTATCTTCTATTTTGTGTCGACACCTGAAATCTGCAGGTGGCCTCGGTTCTTTTATGTCGACACATTTTCCATTTGTGTCGACTCAAATTACCGGAAACCAAAAGTGAGAAACACTTTTATGTCGATACAAAACTTATTTGTGTCAACTCATTTGGAGTCCTGAGAGATTCGGCTCTTTTGTGTTGACACAAAACTTATTTGTGTCGACACAAAACTTATTTGTGTCGACATTAACACTTTAATACCTGAAAGCAACTTCATAAAACTGTTAGAGTGTCAAACCATTTATTCAAAGGTGTTGACACACTTGATGTGCTTCAAGTATACTTTACCTTAAAAGTATTTGACTTATTTTTCAATTGGGTTCAGCACAAAATATTCTCATTCAAGAATATGTAAGTGTTTTAATCCTTTTGAGAGTTGAGTCATTTCTTTTGGCTAAGGTGTTAACTCAAATGTTCAAAATGTGTGAACACTTTCATTTTGAAAATATAAAATATTATCCTTTTAAATTCATTTATTCTTAAAAAATAAATTACAAAAATCATCAAAATCAAAATAAAAAGCCGCTGGGCTAACACATTGCTTTATTTCTTGATATGCTTGCTATATTTGTTTAAGAAATTAAAAGGTTTTGAAAAAGATTTTTAAAATAGTTTTTATTATTTTTTAAACCCAATTCACCCCATCTTGGGTTGCCTAGGACTAACAATTGGTATTAGAGCTTGGGTTCTTATTTTTAACTTAACCATCTAAGAGTTTTCATGACTACCATTAGTATTAGACCTATTCAATCTGAATGTCAGTCCACCACAGACCCCATTTGTTCAATAGAACAAATTATAATTATTGAAAGGCTAGAATGAGAATTTTCATTCAAGCCGAAGACTATAACCTTTGGAGGGTTATCATCAATGGACCCAAAAGACCTACCATGACCGTTGAAGAAACTATTGTTCCCAAACCTGAAAATAAATGGACTGAAAATGACACAAGGGAGATTCAAAAAAATGCCAAGTCTATGAATCTTTTGTAGTACTCTCTTGACCCCAATGAATTCAATAGGATCTCCACCTGTGATACTGTCAAAGAGATTTGGGATAGACTTGAGGTTACCCATGAGGGAATCAATCAAGTCAAAGAATCTAAGATAAGTATGCTAGTTCATAATTATGAATTATTTAAAATGAAGTATGATGAAACTATCTCTAAGATGTTTACTAGATTAACTGATATTATAAATGGATTAAAATCTATTGGAAAGAATTATTCTAATGCAGAGATGGTGAGGAAGATTCTTAGGTGCATACCTAAAAGTTGGGAAGCTAAAGTCACTGCCATTCAAGAAGCTAAGGACCTCAATATACTTAGTTTGGAGGAGCTTTTTGGATCACTCATGACTCATGAGATGATCATTAAGGTGGATGATGAAGATAACAACAAAAAGAAGAAGGGCATTGCCTTCAAGTCCTCCACTCTTGATGAGGAATCTGATGAAGACTCCACTAGTGACGAAAATAAAGATCTAGCCATCATTACAAGAAAATTCAAAAGGTTACTTAGACATAAGAAACAAGGAGGAAGAAGATTCTTCAAAAACGATGGGCACAAAGGAGAACTCAACAAGTTCAATGGTGAGTCTAGCAAATTCAAGAATAATTACAAGAAAGATAAGATCATATGCTTTGAATACAAAAAGCATGGACATGTAAAAGACAAGTGTCCCCAACTCAAGAAGTACTTCAAGAAGGGATTCAAGAAGGTTATTCTAGCTGCATCGGGTGAGAGTGATGATAGCAGCTCCAAAGATGAAAAGAAAGAAAATGAAGTTGCTAATCTTTATCTCATGGCCAAAGAAGATGATGAGGTAACTAATGATCCCCTTTCCTTAGAAGAAGTTCAAATTGCATTTGAAGATTTGCATTATGAATTGAGAAAAATAGGTGCTAAGAATTCCATTCTTAAAAAGTTGGTTCTTTCCTTATCCTGTGATATTGATACTTTAAAAGATGAGAAACTTTTGTTGTCAAAACAGATTTTATCTTTAAATGATGAAATCCAAGTTTTAAAAGAAAAGGTTGAAAACCTTACAAAAATTGTTCATACGTTTACACTTGGAAAAGAAAACTTGGACAAACTTCTTGGTATGTAAAAATGTATTTTTGATAAGGCTGGGATTGGATATCAACCAAATAAGAAACAAAAGTTCTTGAACAACATTTTTTTCAAAGCAACCTCAAATCACTCAAATGCAACTTGTTTTCATTGTTATGAGCATAGACACACTGTCACACATTGTCCACATAAAAAATCTCTTGATTTACCTGTCAAGAGAGTTTGGGTTCCAAAGGGAACACACCCACATGGAACTAACACCAAAAGACCTAGGAAAGTTTGGGTACCAAAAATCAAAACTTGATTGCATTTGCAGGTGTGTCTCAAGTCCTCATTCAAGGAGGGAATGTGGTATCTTGATAGTGGCTACTCAAGACACATGATAAGTGACAAGTCAATGTTTGCATCCCACAAGCCTAAAGATGGTGGATTTGTGACATTTTGTGACAATAGCAATTGCAAAATCATAGAAATTAGTTGTATTGCTAAAATTTATTCCCCTTCTATTGAAAATATTTTGCTTGTTAATGGTTTGAAACATAACCTTCTTAGCATAAGCCAACTTTGTTACAAAAGTCATAAAGTTATCTTTGATCATGCTAAGTGTATTATTGAAGACTCAATTGACAATAAAGTTATTTCTTAGGGGTCATAGGCATGAAAATATTTACACTTTCAATCTAAATGACCTTTTCAAAAATAATACTAAGTGCTTAGCTACTTTGAGTGATAATAGTTGGTTCTGGCATAGAAGACTTGGACATGCACACATGAACTTGATTTTAAAACTTTTGAAAAAGGAGTTCGTGATTGGTTTACCTCAAATTAAATTTTAAAAAAATAAAGTTTGTGATGCATGTCAACAAGGTAAACAAGTTAGAAGTTCTTTTCAATTCAAAAATGTGATTTCTACTTCTAGGCCCTTACAACTATTGCACATTGACTTGTTTGGTCCAACAAAAACTCTTAGCCTTGGAGGCAAGAGATATGCTTTTGTTGTTGTTGATAATTTCTCTAGATACACTTGAGTGCTATTCTTAACTCATAAGGATGAAGCCTTTACCTCTTTAGCAAAACTGTCTCAGAGAATTTAAAATGAAAAAAGTTTTTAAATTACAAGTATCAGAAGTGATCATGGTAGAGAATTTAAAAATAAAGATTTTGAAAAGTTTTGTGATAAAAATGGTACTGATTATAATTTCTCTGCTCGTAGAACTCCTTAACAAAATGGAGTTGTTAGGAGAAAGAATAGGACTTTGGAAGAAATGGCTAGAACAATGCTTTGTGAAAATAATCTACCAAGATACTTTTGGACCAAGGCTGTAAACACAACTTGTTATATCATGAACAGAGTCATTATTAAAGCTTCTCTTGAGAAAAAACCCCATATGAGCCATGGAATGAAAGAAAACCTAACATCAGTTATTTTCGTGCATTTGGGTGCAAATGTTTTGATTTAAATAACAACAAAAAACTTTTAGGCAAGTTCGATGCAAAATCTAATGAAGATATTTTTTTAGATATTCTATATCTAGTAAAGCATATAGAGTTTTCAACGAAAGAACTCTAGTTGTTGAAAAATTTAAACATATTGTATTTGATGAAGATAACCTAGGTTCTTCAAAGGAATTTTGTGAAGATAACTTGATTGACATAGAAAAATGTGTTGAGGACATCTTTATCAAAGAACAAGAAGAACCAAACCATGAGGAAGCTACAAATGTGTAGACACCACAATCTGACCAAGTCGAATCTTAGGCACTCATCTCGAATGCGCCCCAATGATGAAGAAAATGAGAATTATGCTTAAAGATACTCCCAAGCAAGAAAAGATCACAAATATGGCTCAAAACCCCAAGACCTTAAACCAACCTTCAGGCCATGACCTTCCAATCCTCACGGCCGCCACCGTTTTGAAAACCCTAGAACAGGCCGTATCCTAACTCTCATGGCCATAACCTTTTTGAAAACCCTAAACCAAGGCGTGACTTCTTTGTCACGGCTGTGGATTTTTTATTTAGGCAGTGACTTTTGAAAGTCACGGCTATCCTTTTCATCACCATAAAGGTAGCGGTAGTCACTATTAACCCTTTTTAAACAGGTGGCAACATTCTAGAGGGTGTCCGGCCTCCCACCTTGCCTATAAATAGGTGCCATTTTGCATAGAAATAAAAGGGGGGATCAACCTGGATAACAAAACTCTGCCAAAATTCATTCCCACTCAATATCCTGATATTCATACCGAACTTCCCGAGCTTTGTTTGTGTTCTTGCTTCCCTCGGAGGAGCACTTAGAGCACGTATATTGGATCAAAGGTATCGTGTTATCACCACCGAGGGGCCATTCGAGTTGAATATTCACATGAGGTAACCTTAGGATCCCACGACTTTTCTTAAAGCCTCATTCTCTTCCCCCGAGTGTGTCGAGGATAAGGTTCCCATTGTTTTGTTGATTGTTTATCATTCATATCAATGAAGATAGTTATTTTCTTCAAGTTTTCATTATTAACAGAATCTTTATAGCCTTTAGATTCGTATATTTATATTTTCTCATATTCTATTTCGATGCACACAGGGACACTAAACACATTAGATGTTTATTGAGGTTCTTGAACTTTACGGCCGTTACTTTGTATATCATGGCCGTGGGTTCTGTTAAACACACAGTGACGGCCGTGTCCTTTTTATAAAGGCCGATATATTTGTGCCTTTTTATATGAACGACCATAACCTTCTGTTGTCATGGCAATGACATTATTTTTAAGGCCATAAATGTAAGGCTCCCTTCAAGTCTTTCTATTACTCTGTTTTACATTTCCTCTTTCCATACCTCTGTCTGATGTTCTATTGGGTAATGGATGGTGGATCTGGTTTAGATCAAATGGGTCACGATCTCCATTCTATATACCTTCATATTTACATGATTTTGGAGTTTTATAAAAGTTATGGCAGCCACATCCGCCTTTGTGTTTGTTATGGCCGTGAACTATGTATGACGGCCGTGAGGTTTTTGTTGAAACCAGTATCATGAAAGTGTGTTTTCCAAATGTTTTATTATTCATATTCATCAGCACTTGTATATTCTGTTTGAAGTTATTATTTGTAAATCGGATGAAGGGCGATGGATTTGACTTAGAATCAATAGGTTATGGCCTCTGCCTTGCTTATCCTGTACATTTGAGCCTCCTTTAGACCTTGTCCTGTGTTCCCCTTTTTTTGGACCTTAAAAAAACCCACAATCGTGACCTTTGTTTGTCACGACCATGAGTATTTTCCATTATGTTTCTTGCGGTTACCCTATGTTTGTCATAGCTACCTGCTTCGTGACTATGTTTGTCATGGCCGCAACATTGGTTGCTAAGGCCGTGAGTTTTGCATATATCCAGTAGCTCGAAACAGTGTTTTAATCTCTTCTGTGTGTCTTGTATCGTCTGTTTATAGCATGATCAGCTGTAGAAATCTTTGTGCATATCCCTTAGGTACATATTTGTTTATCGCTTACTCGCATGCTTTTTTTTGCTTTACTTTGCTTTGCTCCAATGATACGTGTGGAAAATCTAAAAATAATAACCAAGTTGCATGACCCTAAGAATCATAGTTAGGATTTTATTTCATTGTTTGCTTTTGTTTGAACTCTCTTTAACCTTCTATTCTATATATGTTACTTTTAAAAAGTTTATAATAAGAACCAACATTGACAAAGTAGAGGCCAATCTTGCGATTGGGCGAAAAGGGTGCCTAACACATTCCCTTCTCGTACTTTAGCCCCTAAACCATCTTTTTCTCTGATCACGCATTTCAAAGACCCGCAACCTTCTTTTGTTTTTCTTAGTTTTTCTCAAAAACTAAGTTGCGACTCTATTTTGTTTTAAAATTGCATTTGAAAATCTTGGATTTTTTGTTTTAAATAGAAAATAAACATTTTTTAAAAAACAATAGCTATCTGATGCATCGTTCTCTCTTCCCAAAAAGAAACACCCGCAATTTTTTTGGCGACTCCGCTGGGGACTGGTTTTCCAAATAAAATCACAAGAGGGTTGGACTTGAAATGTCAATGGTTCTTGTTATAAAATTTTCATCGGTATTCACATTTGCATTTGCATACTTGTGTGCTTGATTCTCAAACCTCCTCTCTACCTACCCAATACCCTAGTCAGTTTACAGTCTCGAGGCTATGTCGGGGAAGCCAGCAAGCTTTCTGGCCACATGCTCCCATAGATGTGGCCAAAAAGAGTTATCGCATACCGTTTGATCATACCTTGCACCATTCGTGGCATTAGAAGGTATATTCTCGACTCTATTCAGAAGGTACACTGAGTGAAGACCTACCAGCTTTTTCATATGCATATAGATTCTTAGAACCCTTCTTTTAAGATCAATAAATCTTTTAGGGCTATGTGATTTTCTTTTTATGGATGCTTTTGTTTGTATAGTTATAGTTAGCATCCCGTTAAGGGTTAGTTTTCATCCTCCCGATCCGTCATTGAGGGTGTGTTATTTTGAGTTTATGTTTGGCTAACAAGTCTTCTGATTTACGTGAGCCATTTCAGTTCAAGTGACCCAGGATAATAGCGCCAAGAAGAGAAGAACCAATACGTACTTAGGCCCGATCTTCGAGAGGAAGACTCAAATGTACTAGCCAATTGAGATTACCGATGGCAGACCTAGAACTTACCATGGCTGACATAATGAGGGTAATTTTGGAGTTGCAATAAATAGTTGAGGGGGTTAATACTGCTATAATGAATCAGGTCAGGGTCCATACTCAGTGTTAAGCTCAGATCCAAGCTTTACAGACCCTAATGTGGTTGTTCCGAATGACCCTGAAGATGGTATGGCCGATAACCTATGGGATGACAATGTGGGGCTGAGGGAGCTCAGCGAGCAGTCGTAGAGCCCGTTTGACAAGGAATCCCAAAAATCTTGGCCACCAAGGAATCGATATTGTCTGATAAGGTTGACAAACTGGAGAAAATTTTAAGGAAAACCCAAAGTGTCGAAGACTATATGTTGGATGTCGAGGGACTTTATCTCTTCCCCGATGCTAAACTTCTTGAGAAATTCAAGATGCTTAATATGGAAAAATTTAACGGGACCCGGGATCCAAGGATTCATCTAAGAATGTATGTAGGGACTTTGTTGCCGATGGGTATTAATGATAGTTGAAAGCCCATCTTTTCCAACGATCTTTATCAAGAGCCGCTCAGAAATGATTTCTATCTTTAGATGCTGCCAAGACGAAAACATGGGAGGACATTGCCGTCGTATTTGTCAATCAGTACAACTACAATTTCTAGGTCGATGTTACCACTCGGGAGCTCGAGACCACCCGGCAAGAAGTTAAAGAATCTTTTGTGGAATTTCAAACCCGATGGAGGGCTAAAGAAACTAAGATGACAAGTCGGCTCACTGAGAAAGAACAAGTAAGAATGGTGGTAAAGAACCTGTAACCGCAATTCTACAAGTATCTGATCACGTAGTCATTGATGACATTTGAGCAAATTTTTTATGCGGAGGTACAGATAGAGGATGCTCTGCAATTCGGGAATATTAAAAAGGGAGAACCGAGTCAAAAAATGGTATGGAAATCGTATCTCATAATCAGAATAATGCCGCCAATGCAGTGAGCTGAAGTTACGAAGTGAACTTGTTAAACCCCAATCCAAATCAGGCAGGCCCATCTGTTCAGCTGACTACCCAAAATCTAGCCTGAAATCAAAAGAGAACCTTCACCCAACTCACTGTGTCATTAACATCCATCTTGAGCCGTTTAATTAAGAGGGGCCTCATAAAGCCTTTGGAGCCGACTCTGCCTCCAAATCCTTTACCACCTCGATACAATCCTACCCAATACTATGCCCTTCACCAAGGGCATGGACATCTGACTAATAATTGCATGCAGCTTCGACATAAAATTTAAGATTTAATTGATAACAAAGTGATCCCTTCGCCCACCGCTATACAGAAATCAAGCATTACTACCAACCCCCTTCCGAATCATGACAATCAGCAAAATGTAAACGTCATCAAGGAAGTTTTGAATGGATTTGATCCCACCGAGTTTATAGTTTTCGTGGTAGAACCGAAACTGATTGTACATTTGCCATCCAGGCAGGAGGTGTTGTGGCTAGACGACCTTATCCAGGATTTGATTGAGGAGATTCTTTCACCTTGTTAGTTTTTATTATCCATGAGGAGGAAACCCCTCCCCCTGCCAATAATGAAGAAGATGAACGCCTATGAGAAGTTTTGGCCCACCTCGAGGCATGGATGATTTAGAAGAGGCCAAAATTGACATCGAGTGGCACGTCCCGATCATCTCGAGCAATGATACATCCTGGCATCAAGGGGCAGCTTGGTACGGGGAGGCTAACCCAAGTTTTGAAATAGGAGAAGCAGGAAAAGAAGTATCAGAAATAGGAGAATGTTCAAAAAAAAAGGATGTCGACAGTGAGAACAAGCAGAAAGAGAAATTGCCAGTTAGTACGGAAGCCGAAGAAAATGAGCAAAAAGAGGAAAGTACTCCCTAAGTAAATTTGTTAGGAATCGCAAGTCTTGCATTTGACCCTTCTGTATACGTAGTTCCTCTCCATGAACCAAAACCAAGGACACCTCTACCCGATGGACCTATCTCATGTTCACTCGAATGGGATTATTAGGAAGAGGACGATATGCGGGAGTTGAAAGAAGTCGAGCAGGAATTCACATATATAGAATATGATGAAGGAGAAGATGTGCCGAAATGGCACCTGGTAGTTGAAGAATCACAAAACCATGGAGGCCCGTGGGAGTCTTGGGGCCTTTCCCCGTCCTACGATTACGAAGGCACGTTGGATAAAGTATCATTGCCACAACTTTTTGAGTTGAAGGCCGCAATCAACGAAGAATCCGAATGGTTTTCACAAAACATAATGGGGATTGAGGAAGACTTCTAGGAAAATGAAGGGAACAGTGATGAGACAGATAATTTCTGGGCCTTTCGAGAGAAAAGAGGCCCGATGGTCGAAATTCAGGAAGTAGTTAACTAGTTTGAAGGGCTATGGGAGCCCGAAGAGCAGATAGAACACCTGACCAGGAGTGGAAGACACTTTAAGCCCGCACAGCTGGAGAAGGGGCAACCAAGTAGAGGCATAGAGGAACCAAAGAAATATGTAAAAAGAACGGAGAGATCGAATAGTGAAGAGGAAGATGTAGTTCTAAAGCAGCTTAAGAAGACGCAAGCTAATGTAAGCATTTGGGGATTGCTGATAGCATCTCACAAACACCGACAGGTCGTCCTAAAAGCCTCAAACAATGTGGACATACCGATTGATGTCACTCTGGACTAGCTGGTTGGAATGCTCATACCCGAGAAATAGTCCAGTATTTTTGCCTTCAGTGACAGGGATTTTCCAGCAAAAGAGTCATCCCACAATAAGCTATTGCATTTAACTTTCAAATGTTTGGAAAAATGGGTACCAATTGTTTTGGTCGATAACGGTTTTACCCTCAACATATGCTCGCAGGGAACTGCTTACTGCCTAAGATTGAAGACGCGGGACTTCAAGCCAAGTGCACAGGGGGTACGAGCATATGATAACACGCGAAGAGATGTTTTGGGATTGGTGACTTTCGTTGTAACAGTGGAAGCCTTGGAAAGGGAAATAAAATTTTATGTCCTTGACGTGCCAGCGTCATTCAACCTGCTACTAGGAAGGCCATGGCTACATGACCCAAAAGATAAAATTGATCAAAGATGGAGTAACTTTCACTATATCGGGTGAAACTAGCTTCCCCGCTCCACTTAGTGACGCTACCCCACTTCTTGAGATTCAACACGTGGAGGAGGATTTCTTGTTGAACGGATTTGATTTTGATGAAACCAAGGCCATACAAGTTCTCATGAATGATGAGGAGAGTTATGTTAACCCAAGAGTCATAGCCATGATGAAGGAAATGTCCTACATTCTAGGCATGGGATTAGGAAAGCATTTACAAGGAATTTCAGTGCCAATCCCCGTAAATCACAATCGCCTTGGGTACGGACTGGGATATAAGCCAGAGTTAAATGAGGTAAACGTGGAAAATTATAAGCCGATACTGAATGGACGTTTCATCAAAGAAGAGGGCGATTTTCCTTACTATAGGTTCCCCAAACCATGGATTAAAGAGAAGACTAACAAGAAATTACCAGGATTAGAGATCTCTTTTAGTCACCAGCTATCTAAAAGTGATGAAGAAGTCAAGATTTGGCAAATAGGTCTCGCAGACCGATGTAGACAGATTGGGCAAGTTTTTTTGAAGAAAGATATCTAGAGTCTTTCTTCAATGAAGAGATGGCCCAGGTGCGTATAGGCAATGATGACGAAGACAAGGACATGCTGATGACGGAAGCTGACGCGCCTATGGATCTCACTTCGCTTATCATGGAAGCAAGTAAAATGAAAAAGAGTCAATTCTTTGAGTCTTTTATTATGCATGATGTGACGAGTGGGTTGGAGTCTGTTGAATTCGTCTTTACCAAGTCGGTTAACATTGAGTCTACCAGGAATGCATCTGCTAGCATCCCGAGCCCTTTCTATCTTGAGTCTCAAGATGTAATCTCTTTTGAAATTGATGAAATGAAATCAGACTTTACTTACTTTGCTGTGACTCAAATATTTTATCTTAATTCCGAAGAATTTAATGAATTCGAAGAGGATATCCTCCAAGAATTAAAATTCTTAATCAAAAAGAAAGAACAAATGCAAGCCAAACCTATAATCGAATAAACGATTTTGATAAATCTTAGTAATGAAAGTAACCCACAAATGGTTCAGATTGGTTCCACCCTATCTTTAGAGGAACGTGGACATCTAATCTTTTTATTAAAAGAATTTAAAGATATTTTTGCATGGTCCTACGAAGACTTGCTTGGCATAGTCCCCGACATTGTACAGCACTAAATCCCCTTGTATCCTGATGCCAAACCTGTCAAGTACAAGCTAAGGAGAATTAGGCCAGATTAGGCACTCAAGATCAAGGAAGAAGTTACCAAACAGTTAGATACGAGATTTCTCACAGTTATAGAGTATCTGAAGTGGGTTGATAATATTGTCCCCGTACCGAAGAAAGATGGGAAGATCCAAGTATGTGTCGACTTTAGAGTCCTCAACAAGGCTAGTCCTAAAGATGACTTCCCTCTCTCCCATACAGATGTCTTGGTAGACAACACCTCCAAGAACGCGCTCTTATCCTTCATGGATAGCTTCTTGGGGTATAACCAAATCCTAATGGCTCTAGCGAACTAAGAGAAGACTACCTTCACAACACCTTGGGGTATCTATTGTTATAGAGTCATGCCATTTGGATTGAAAAATACGGGAGCAACCTACCAAAGGGCAACAACAGTGTTGCTGCACGACATGATACATGTCGTTGCACTAAGGAAATTGTTCGAGCAGATCAGAAAGTACAAGATGCGTTTGAATCCTCAAAAGTGTGCCTTTAGAGTCACTGCAAGCAAGATGCTTGGATGCTTGATCACACAACGAGGTATAGAGGTAGACCCTTCAAAGATCAAGGCCATTCTTGAAATGCCTCCCCCAAAGACCAAGAAGGACGTAAGGAGCTTCTTGGGAAATGGTTAGTTTATTAGCTAATTCATTTCCAAACTAACCACTACCTATGAACCCATGTTCCGACTCTTAAAGAAAGGAACTAAATTTCAATGGGATCAGCAGTGTCAGGACGCCTTTGAAGCCATACAAAAGTATCTACAAAATCCTCTAATTTTGTTACCATTAGAACCTAGCAATCCTTTGATACTAGACCTATCAATGATTGATTCAGCAATGGGACGTATGCTTGCACATGAAAATGAAGCCAAGGTAGAAAGAGTTATCTACTACTTGAGTAAGAAGATGACCGAATGTGAATGACAGTATACACCTTTGGGAAAGACTTACTGGGTGCTAGTTTGGGCATTCAGGAAGTTATGCCACTACAAATTGGCATACCGTGTCATTCTAATCTCAAGGATGGATCTGCTCAAATATCTCTTTGAAAAGCCAGCATTGATAGGAAAGTTAGCCCGGTGGTTGCTGATGCTAGTTGAGTTCGATTTGCAGTATGTCACGAGAAAATTAGTAAACGGGAGAGTTGTTTCTGAGTTCTTAGCCAATCATCCTATCAACAAAGAAGAAGAGCCTGAATTTGAGGTTCCTAATGAGCAGGTGATGAAGATTGAAAAGGATCAATGGACCCTCTATTTCGATGGAGCCTCAAACCAATACGGTTATGGGATAGGGACACTCCTTGTTGCTCCCGATGATACACATATACCTTTGGCTTTTAAGTTGAAATTTGAGGTTACTAACAATCATGCCGAGTACGAAGCTTACTTGGCTAGATTGGAAGCCGCCTTAAAACTAGGGGCAAGAAAGTTGGAGGTCATAGAAGACTCAGCTCTGGTCGTATCCCATGCAAAGAGAGAATGGAAGGTCAAAGAAGAAAAGATGGTTCAGTATCATCGAGAACTCGAGCTAATGATCCCCTATTTTGAAAGCGTAATATTCATTTATGTGCCAAGATTGCAGAACAAATTCACCGATGCCTTGGCTACTCTAGCATCAATGATAGATATACCGTCCAGGATAAGAATGAGGCCCTTGAAAATTCAACAAAATGATGTACCTACAATCAACAACATCATTATGACCCAAGAAACCAATGACGGGTTACCATGGTATCATGACATCTAGAAATTCATCGAGAAGGGAGAATATTCGAGCCATGCTAGTAAGAAGAATCAAAGAGCTATTAGGAGACTCGCCACACAGTTCATAATTTATGGGGAAAACTGTACAAAAGAGGATATCTGGGAGTTAATAAACTATGCATTGACATAAAAGAAGGACACGAAGTGATGAGAGAAATTCATAGAGTTTGCGGACCTCACATGAGCGGGATAATGCTGGCTAAAAAGATCCTGCACCAAGGATATTTCTGGATGACCATGGAAGAAGACTGCCATTAGTTTGTTCGGAGATGCCGAAAGTGCCAAATCCATGCAAATCTCATGCATGTACCACCATCTCAGCTACATAACATGACCTCGCCCTAGCCGTTCTCGATTTGGGGAATCAACGTCATAGGGAAGGTTAAACCTAAGGCATCAAATGGGCATGAATTTATTCTCATGGCAATTGATTATTTAACAAAGTGGGTCGAAGTTACCTCCTACTCCATCTTGAAGGCTGCCCAAGTGGCTAAGTTCATCAAAGAGAATCTCATTTGCCGGTATGGAGTCTCGCACGAGATAATTTCTAATAATGCTTCCCACTTTCAGGGAGAAGTTTTGGATCTATTAGAAGAATACCGGATTGTTAGTCACAAATCTTCATCATACAGACCATAAACCAATAGGGCTATGGAAGCCATAAATAACAATGTGAAGAAAATCCTTCAGAAAATGATAGAAGGAAGTAGGGATTGGCCAAAAAAGATACCATTTGCATTTTCGGGATACCAGACATCGATTAGAACTTCAAATGAGGCCACACCGTATGCCTTGGTTTACAGAGTGGAAGCAGTCATAACTATCGAATTGGAAATGCTGTCTTTGAGAATAATGGCTGAGAGTGGAATTCCCAAGATAGAATGGGAGAGGAACAGATTTGAAGAATTACTCTTGTTTGAAGAAAGAAGACTTCAAACACTGTTTCATGTTCAAGGGTATCAGAGAAGAATAGATCAAGCGTTCAACAAGAAGGTTAAGTTCCAAAACTTAAAGGAAGGTGATTTAGTCCTCAAAGAGATCAAAGCTCCAATTTTTTACCCTAGGGGTAAGTTCAAACCCAATTAGGTCGAACCCTATCTTATTAAAACTCTCATGTCAGGAGGTGCTGCAATTCTAATGAACTTAAATGGGAATGTTTTCTCTACTCCTATCAATTCAAACCAGCTTAAAAGATTCTACCCCCAAGGAAAAAGCCCGCAAAAAGAGAACCTCAATACCCGAGGGTTACCCACACCTTGAACTACGTTATGGCCTGATTCTCTTCCTTCGGGATACATAAACAGCTTCTGTCAGAAGTTTGGTTCAAATCTTTGTTCAGAATTCCCTCCTTGTAATCGTGCTTCAAGTAAGTTAATTAATGCAAAAGCTTGTTTTAAGTTTCTCTAATAAAATGATTATGTTGTAAGAATAGAATTTAAAAAGCCATCACAAAACAAAAGTGGAGACTTTCATTAATGAGTTTATCGATACATATTTCAAAAGATATAAGAGATAGTCGCAAGTCATCATCCTAAAAAGCTAAAAAAGAAAGAAAACATAGATATTGAGACATAGCAAAAGAAGTCAAGTCCTCATTCTCTTTGCATCCCCTCCTTATCCTACCTCACGCTTTATCTTTATCTGCAGGCAAACCCTGTAAACCTCCGAAAGCTTGCTATCGAAGTCCCTGCCAACTGGTATCCTCAGTCGAGAAGACTAAGCTTGCTGATACTGACCCAGGAAAGGGGCCTAGTGAGGATGACTGTACTGATGGCTCATAGAAGTCTCAGAACATATCTGGGTACTCCCAAACTGGCGAAGAATGCGATAAGAATGACAAAAGGTGGCCAACTTCAAGCCAACCAACAAATCCCCCGATTGACCGGCATTGGAAACAATCATAGAAAATATCTTCATCCAGGGGCATAGCCAAGAGATGTCCTCCCCAGTCAAAGAACTCAGATAATCCTTTTAATCAGCTTCAGTAGAGCAAAGTCGGTAAACCTGACGGCAAATAAAGGACTTAATGCTATAAGTATCTGATATAGGTTTCTCCAGCAGATTCACCTTTTTTATCAACCAAACCTGAGAGAAATAAAGAAAAATGAGAGATGAGTGGAAAAATTACAGAAAAGGAGAGCTGAGCAAAAAAATCCAAGAAAAAAAAAAAAGAAGAGCTGAGTGAAAAATTCAAGAGAATAGAGAAAAATGGAAAGATGAGTGAATACCTGCATCAAAAGTGTACTACTAGCAAAATAAGGAGCACCCCAGCATAGACTCCATCGAGCCCCAGAAGCGTCTTAACCAGAATCATCAGTACAGGGTCTCAACCCTCATGAATCTAATAAGCCACATCCACCAAAGAAGAGCTAACTTGCCCATCTGAAGGTCCCAGAAGGAAGCAAGCTAAAAGACAAATGCACAAAGCGTACCTACGCTGAAGCTGAAAAGGGAAGTCACCAAGGGACCATCGCGGCCCAATGCAGTTTACGATCCGAGCCACATCAAGGGATCCACCATGAGTAATCAAAGTAGCCTCACGACAGGAAAAACCACAAAGTTGCATCAACTTGTCTCTAGCACTCAAGAAAGGAGCAGGGATTATCACTTCATCGCGACCCGAGATCTCAAGGATAACAGAGAAATCCTCTACGGTCAGACATAACTCCTCAATGCCGAAGCAAAAGACGTACACTTCGGGATCCCACAGTTAGGCAGCCCTTCGAAGTAGATGCCAATCAACCCTCATGCTTCGCAAGGAGAATAGCGCATCTAGGCCAAAATTGAGGAAGTTCCCGCGCTTGACCGGAGAGAAATTGCCCATCCAAGCCAACAAGGAGTTGTTATAAGAGTGGGCCATGAAGAATGCAAAGAAAATGCCAAACATACAGAACAGTAGGATTTGGAGCAGTGTCACTCTTTTATAGAGTAGAAAAATGAGGAAACCCAAAATTTGCCTCAAGTTTCATGCCAAAACATTGTGCTGCGGCCGTCACTTTTTTATTATGGTTGTAGCTTTGCAATATAACAACCGTTATTTTCATTCCCAAAACTCACGGTTATAATACTAAAACTCTAAGCTATGAACTTTAATTCACAAAAGTTCAGGCCGCCATATCCAAAACCAACAACTACCATATTCTTTCTCACGACCGCCATCTTTTTTTATGCAGAAATTTTAGCAGCCTGTCCCCATTTTGCCAACATGCCCCAAACTGAAATTGTGCACATGTTTGCAACTCACAACAAGAAAAGTAGTTCATAAGATAAGATCACAACTTACAAGTCATACATCATGCATAATCAAAGTCTAAGCATTCAAGAGTGGTTTGCATATCGTAAAAAAGTCTAAACATCTAAGATAATTAAAAAGTATAAACCACAATGCGTGAAGGCCCAACCCATCAAAAGCAGAGTAATGTATGAATGTGTGTGATGTGGCACACAGGCTGATAGAAAAATCAAAGGAACACAGGCCCAAATGGGAACAGGCACGCAGGCCTCCGTAAATAGTAAAAGAAGAAGAATGAAAGAAATCAGCAACTAGTCAGGATGGTAACTCCCACCAGGTTCTCTTCCCTCGAACCACGTAGCCTTCCTAAGATGACTCTTTGGATGTCGACCCAGTCTCCTCTGCCTCCTCTAACCTGTCGATCATCTGTGTAACACTGGGAGTCCGAGCTCAGGATGAAGAAGCAACGGCAGAAGCAGGAGTGTATCTAGAAGATGCAGCTGGGGCGATAGGTGTTGTGCGACCACCGCAAGTCCTCGGCCCTCCACCACGCCCACACTGAAAGAAGAAAAAGGGGCACATCAGCTAAGGTAGATGAATATGAACAAAAAGGAAAAGCAAAAATGAAAGGAAAAAAATACCGCAACGAGGCCACCCCAAGGAGCAGGGGGCTCCAAGCCATGAGCTCGAAAGGCAGCATTCTAAGAGCGAACCAACACCCTCAACCCGGTGATCAAGCGAAGGGACTGGTCGCACCACTCCTAGGGCATCTGTCAAGAGAAGAAACAAGTCAGTGTAATCAGGTGTTAGGATAAGTCAGATATGGGAATTAGTACAGTCAGATCATCACAGCCAGATACAAGTGACAATGTCAAAAATAAAAGGAGGGATGTCGTACCTGCTCAGCGCTAGGGAGAAGGAGAATCTTTGGGGTCGCCGGCTCGAGGACTCGGATCTGATGAAGAACCCCGTCCACAAAAGTGTCCACCGTCTAGGAAAGCTCGGGATGTACAGGGCCCAGGGCAGCAGGATTGTTAGGGTTGGTATACTGAAAATCATATTTTTAGTATTTAATTTTATTTTAATAAAATTAATTTTTTATTTTATGAGAATCTTTATGAGCAATGTATGTGTATCATTTCTTTAATGTTATGCATGGATGTCCGATATTCTGTATAGTATTTAATCTGGTGTATAGAGTACAACTTACACACAGAAGATTAGATTTTAGGTTCTTACAAAATAAAAGTTTTTGTGTTCACAATTTAGATAGAAATAGACATACCATCGGTATGACTGTAGTACAGAGTTTTAGTAGGTCTATCTTAGTTATAGGGAACCGATAATAGCGTCGTCTATTGTTCTGACTCTCTGTGCTAGTACACTTTTTGTGTTTTGAACGGGACAGTTAGAGTAATTAATTTTATACTAACTATATAAATTAATTCATACCTCAATATTATTATGAATAGTGCTTATGCACTTAATCTTGAAATAATTATTGATTTGCATATATTTAATATTCATTGTTTTGATTCATTAGAGAGTGCAGTCTTATATGGGTCTATATTCTCGGTGAGTTAAATAACGGTATTATTTATATGACAAATATTAATTATTAACAGAATTCACATATCGAAATATTAGGATTGACGATACTCCCTTAAAGAAGCTTATAAGTTTTAACCGGCCCAAACCTTGCAAGTGGATTTAATTATCTGGTGATCAAATAAATTAAGAGAAATGGCTTAAGAAATATCAAAATGCCGATTAAATTAAATTATCAGTAATTAAATTTAATTGGTGAGTATCGAGAATCTTAACGTCGAGAGAAATGTTAAGCATTTAATAACAAGAGTTCAATGCAAAATGGTCTTGAGATTATGGGTCAGAGTGCAATTATAGTTCTTTAGTGATGTGAACTGTAATTCAGTATTTTATGAAAATTGTAAAAACCGCTACTAGTTTTTCATAATTATAGATACTACTATAAGGTTTGCTTAATTACAAAAATTGCTGATACGTGTCTATGTTTCACTAGAAGTCTTACTCATAATTACTCTCCAGGTCCCTACTATAACCCTATAAATATGCGGGTAGGTTAAACCAGTTTCAAAACTTGTCTTCCAAGACGAAAGTTGTCCAGGTTCGGCTGGTACGCATTCTTGATATATTGTAGCCCACCCTACATTCAAGAATCGTATAAGGGAATACAGTAAAAGATCTGATAGGAGCTTCAACCCGAATTCAAATCGTGGTTGAAGATTTGACTGGTAAAAATGTATTCTTCTAAATTAACTTTGAATGCACGGGTTTTATTTTGATCATTTGTCATCAACAGTTTTATCTGGAGCTCGTTTCGGTATTTGCACGCCCAGTTAATTTTTTTAGATAATCATTTACAAAAATAAAGATCTTGAGAGTTTTGCCTTTTACAATTGGTATCAGAGCTGCTTTATTTTTTATTTTTGATTATTGGGGTCAAGTAATTTTAGAACTATTGCTAACTTTGTTTTGCAGGCGTTCTAATTCCTATTTTATGATCGTCATTTATCTTTCATATTTGATTGAATAGTACAAATAATGATTATTTTTTTAATCACGGGAGTAAACCATGATAGATCGAATATGAGCTTTCAGGACATAGGATCGATGTAATAGTTAGTTTCTATTTTTAAAATATCTTTTTAGATTATTTAAGAATAGGTTGTGTTAGCCCAAGGAATTTTTATTTTGATTTTAATGATTTTTATAATTCATTTTCTAAGAATAAATAGATTTAAAATGATAATATTTTATATTTTTAAAATAAAAGTGTTAAAAAAATAGCTTATCTCTCAAAATGATTAAAATACTTAAGTATTCTTGCATGAGGATATTTTGTGTTGAACTCAATTGAAAAATAAGTCAAACACTTTTAAGGCAAAGTATACTTGAAGTATATCAAGTGTGTTAACACCTATTTAACAAATGGTTTAACACTCTACCAGTTTCATGAAGTTACTTTCAGGTATTAAAGCTTAGTGTCGACACAAATAAATTTTGTTTCAACACAAAAGAGCCGTAGCTCTCTAGACTCAAAATGAGTCGACACAAAAAAGTTTTGTGCCAACACAAAAGTGCTTCACACTTCTGGTATTCAAAATTTTGGGTCGACCCAAATAGAAAGTGTGTCGACACAAAACAACTTAGGCCACTTGCAGATTTTGGGTGTCGACACAAAAGCAAGATGGGTCAACACAAAAGTCCCGAGCTCGTCTGAAGAATTTCTGGTGTCGACACCAAAGTTTAAAAGTGCCGACACAAAAGAACCGAGGCTTCTTACAGAATTTAGTATCGACACCAAAGGCAAGATAAGTCAACACAAATGGTCCTCCCCGGACGATAAAGTTTCAAACGAGTTGACACCAAACCCAAAGGTGTCGACACCATGATGTTGGTGAGGTAGCGTGCAGAAATTTTGTTGACCCCTCAGAAGATTTGTGTCGACCCAACCACTTGAAGATCACTTCCCTAAACACTTTGTGTCGACACTAAAGATATTTGTGTCGATACCGACGACGGAAATTCAAATTAGCGACAAACCTCAACGGTTAGATTTTTTGCATTTATTACTCCCACCTACCTCCAACGGTCATGAATGCACAAGAGCTTATATAAGGAGAAACTTCTCAGCATTTACTCCAACTGAAGACTTATATTTACTGTTCTACTACTTGAATCAAACTCAGAATTCTAAAGTCCTCATTTATTGATGAATCTCCAGCTCTTGTTCCTCAGCTCTCTTTACTTTATCTTTTATTATAAATCATTTCTGTAAAGAGAGTAAGTGTTTCTTATTTATACTCTTCATTTATTGTATTCAAGGGTGAGTTACCATTTATCCTTTAAGTGAGTGAGTAAATCTCATCAAAGAAGAATTCAAGAGAAATTAAAAGAAAATAGGGGATTATTTTTGTAGAAACTTCTTGAAGCAGTGTTAGGCTTTTGAATGTGCCCGTAAATATTCAGTTTACTCAAGCGAAGTCTTGAACTTGTAAAGGCTTGGAATGCGCCCGTGAAGCATTCTATATAGTGAAAATACTCAAATGAGAACTTAAGAAGTGAACGTAGGCTTAGAAGAAGTTGAACCACTATAAATCTTTAGTGTCCGGTTCAATCTCTCTATCCCTAACCTCTTTACTATTTGCAGTGATTTAATCTTTGATTAATTTTCTATATTTGACTTCATTATTAAAAAGTTTTTGAAAAGATTTTTAAAATTATTATTTACTTTTAAAGACCCAATTCACCCCCTCTTGGGTTACCTAGAACTAACAATTTGTATCAAAGCTCAGGCTCTTATTTTTTACTTAACAGTCTAAGAGTTTATATGGTAACCACTAGTATCGGACCTATCTAATCCGAAGGACAGTCGACCAATAGACCCTCTTTATTCAATGGAACAAACTACAATTATTAGAAGGCTAGAATAAGAATCTACATTCAAGCCGTAGACTATGACCTTCGGCGGGTTATTATAAATGAACCCAAAAAACCCACAAAAACTGTTGAAGGGGTTGCCGTCCCTAAACCAGAGGCATAATGGACTGAAACTAATATTAGGGAGATACAAAAAAATGCTAAAGCTATGAATCTCCTATATTTCTCACTTGGCCAAAATGAGTTCAATAGGATCTCTAAACATGACACCGCAAAAAAAATATAGGATAGACTCGAAGTTACCCATGAGGGTACCGATCGAGTGAAAGAGTTAAAACTCAGTCTGCTTGTACATAACTATGAATTATTCAAATTAAAGCATGATGAAATAATTTCTGATATATTTATTCACTTCACTGACATTATTAATGGATTAAAATCTCTTGGCAAGATTTATACTAATACAGAAATGGTAAGAAAAAATTCAGAGGTATATGACAAAGAGTTGGGAAGCTAAGGTCATGGCCATTCAAGAATCCAAAGACCTTAACACACTTAACCTAGAAGAACTTTTTGATTCTCTCATGACTCTTGAGATTAACATTAAGATGGACGATGAGGAAGACAACAAAAAGAAGAAAGGCATTGCCTTCAAGTCCTCAACATATGACGAAGAATCTGAGGAAGACTCATCAAGTGATGAAAATGAAGACTTGGCTCTCATCATGAAGAAATTCAAGAGGTTTCTTATAAATAAGAAACAAGGAGGAAGAAAGTTCTTCAAAAAAGGACATCGAGGCCAACCTACCAAATTAAAAAATGACTTCAAAAAGGAAGAAATCATCTGCTATGAGTGTAAAAAGCCTGGACACGTCAAAACTAAATGTCCTCAGCCCAAAAAGTAATTCAAAAAGGGCTTCAAAAAAGCCATAATTGCTGCATGGGGTGAGAGTGATGACAATAATTCTGAAGATGAAAAATAAAAAAATGAAGTAGCAAATCTATGCCTTATGGCTAGGGAAGATAGTGAGGTAACTCCTAACCCTTTTTCTTTAGATGAATTACAAAGTGCATTTGAAGATTTGCATGATGAGTTGAAAAAAAGAGGTGCAAAGAATTCTATTTTAAAAAAATTAGTTCTTTTCTCCTCAACTGAAATTGAAACTTTGAAGAGTGAAATTTTTGTTTTATCAAAACAAGTTTTTGTTTTGAAGGAAGAAAACAATGTTTTGAGTGAAAAGGTTGAGGATCTTACAAAAATTATTTACAAATTCACCCAAGAAAAAAAAACTTGGATAAATTTCTTGGCATGCAAAAATGTGTTTTTGACAAAGCTGGAATCGGGTATAAACCCAAGAAGAAATAAAAAATTTTAAACAACATCTTTGTCAAGGTATCATCTAATCATACAAATGCCACTTGTGTTCACTGTTATGAGCATGGACACATTATCACACACTGTCCAAATAGATATTTGTCAAATAATTTTGTCAAGAAGACTTGAGTTTCTAAAGGAACACACCCTCAAGGAACTAACACCAAAGGACCCAAGAAATTTTGATTACCAAAAATTAAAACTTAATTCTCCTTGCAGGTATGTCTCAAATTCTCTTTCAAGGAGAGGATGTGGTATCTCGATAGCGCTTGCTCAAGACACATGATAGGCGATCAATCGATGTTTGCATCTCTCAAACAAAAAAATGGCAGATTTGTGACTTTTTGAGACAATAGCAAAGGAAAAATCATAGGAATTGGCTGCATTGGTAAAAAAAAATTCCCTTCTATTGAAAATATTTTGCTTATTGATGGTTTAAAACATAACCTTTTTAGCATAAGCCAATTTTGTGACAAAGGCTACAAAGTTGTGTTTGATCATGGTAAGTGTGTTATTGAAGATTCAACCAATAACAAAGTTATCTTTGAAGGTTATAGGCATGCAAATATTTATACATTTTTACTCTCAATGATCTTTCTAAGAATGACACCAAGTGCTTAGCTGCCTGAATGATAATAGTTAGTTATGACATAGAAAGCTTGGACATGCACACATGAACTTAAATTTCAAACTTTTGGAGAAAGAGTTAGTGATTGGGTTACCCCAATCAAATTTGAAAAAGATAAAGTGTGTGATCAATAAGGCAAACAATTTAGAAGTTCTTTTCATTCTAAAAATGAGATTTCAACTTCTAAGCCATTACAACTATTGCACATAGATTTATTTAGTCCAACAAGAACTTTAAGCCTTGGAGGCAAGAGACATGCCTTTGTTATTGTTGATAACTTCTCTAGATATATTTGGGTGCTATTTTTAACTCATAAGGATGAAGCATTTGCCTCTTTTACGAAACTGTCTCGGAAAGTTCAAAATGAAAAAGGTTTTCAAATTACAAGTATCCGAAGTGATCATGGTAGAAAATTTAAAAACAATAATTTTGAAAAATTTTGTGATGAAAATGGTATTAACCATAACTTCTCTGCTCCTAGAACACCTCAACAAAATAGAGTTGTTAAGAGGAAGAATAGGACATTGGAAGAACTGGCTAGAACCATGCTTTGTGAAAATAATCTACCACGATACTTTGGGCCAAAACTATTAATACTGCTTGTTTTATCATAAACAAAGTTATGATAAAAGCTTATCTCAAGAAAATCCCATATGAGCTATAGAATAAAAGAAAACCTAACATCAGTTATTTTTGCACTTTTTGGTGCAAATATTTTGTTTTAAACAACAACAAAGAACTGTTAGGCAAGTTCGACGCAAAATCTAATGAAGGTATTTTCTTAGAATATTCTATATCTAGTAAAATGTATAGAGTGCTCAACAAAGAGACCATAGTTGTTGAAGAATCTATACATGTTATTTTTTATGAAGCTAACCTTGGCACTTCAAATGATTTTTGTGAAGATAACTTGTTAGACATAAAAAAAAGGTGTTGAAGATATCTTCATCAAAGAAAAGAAAGAGCCAAATTAAGAGAAAGCTACAAAACCTCAACAAAATGCAGTCCTACAGGTTGTTGAATCTTCAAATTCAAAAAATTTAAAATTACCTAAAGAGTAGAGGTATGCTCATGGTCACCCGGAAGATCTTATCATTGGTGATCTATCGCAAGGTATCAAAACTCGTTCCTCTTTACATAATGTTTGTGATAATTTAGAATTTCTTTCCCGGACTAAACCAAAATCTTTTGAGGAAGTTAAGAACGATGAGTTTTGGATCTTGGTTATGCAAGAAGAGCTAAATCAATTTAAAAAAAATAAGATTTAGACTTTAGTCCCAAGACCTAAAGAGCCCTCCATCATCGGTACAAAATGGGTTTTTAGAAATAAAATAGATGAGAATAGAGTAGTTAGGAATAAAACTCGATTGGTAGCCTAAGGTTACAATCAAGAAGAAGGCATCAATTTTGATAAGACTTTTACTCCTGTTGGTAGGCTTGAAGCCATTGGAATGTTACTTACTTTTGCATGCTTTAAAAATTTCAGACTCTATCAAATGGATGTCAAGAGTGCCTTTTTAAATGGTTTTATCTCAAAAGAAGTTTTTGTGAATTAACCTCTAGGCTTTGAAAATCTAGATTTTTCAAACAATATTTACAAACTTATCAAAGCTCTCCATGGTTTAAAACAAGCACCTAGAGCATGGTATGAAAGGCTAAACAAATTCTTGATTGAAAATGAGTTTTCAAGAGAAAAAATTGATACCACTCTTTTCATCAAGTCTCAAGAAAATGGCATGCTAGTTGTACAAATTTATGTAGATGATATAATTTTTGGTGCAACTAACGAATCTTTTTGCAAAGATTTTGCTAAGTGAATGCAAGGAGAATTCGAGATGAGCATGATGGGTGAGCTCAAGTATTTTTTTGGACTTCAAATTAAACAAACTCAAGAAGAAATCTACATCAATCAAGCTAAATACACGAGGGACATATTAAAGAGGTTCGACAAGCTTAAGGCAAAACTAATGGGAACTCCAATGTGTCCTACAACGAAGCTTGACAAAGATACATATGGCATAGCAGTAGATGAAAAGCGTTATAGAGTTATAATCGGATCTCTCCTATATTTAACTGTTAGTCGTCCGAATATTATGTTTAGTGTATGCATATGTGCTAGATTTCAATTGAATCCTAAAAAATTACATGTGATCGCTGTTAAGCGCATCTTTAGAAACCTTTTAGGTACACAAAACTTAAGATTATTTTATCCTAGAGGAATAGCTTTTGAGTTATTTGGCTATTTAGATGCTGATTTTGTCAGATGCAAAGTAGATAGAAAAAGCACAAGTAGTACTTGTCAATTCCTAGGACACTCACTAAACTCTTGATTTAGCAAGAAACAGAACTCAGTGGCCTTGTCTACAGTTGAGACTGAGTACATTGTAGCTGAAAGCTATTGTGCATAAGTTCTTTGGATGAAACAACAATTAGAGGACTATGGTTTTCATTTAGATCATATCCCTATAAAATATGATAATACTAGTGCAATTAATATATCTAAGAACCCTATACAACACTCAAGAACCAAGCATATAGAGATTAGACATCATTTTATAAGAGATCATGTGCAAAAAGAAAATATTAAACTTGAATTATAGGAACAGATTACCAGTTAACGGGTATTTTTACAAAACTCTTAACTGAAAAAAGAATATACTATATAAGAAGAGAACTTGGTATATTATATGCTCCTAATTCATAATTTATATGCCATACTAACCATGTCTTTTTATTACATTTCAAAACCCTTGATGTTCTTTCTTGATATGTGAAAATGTGTCGACACCACTTAAAAAAGTGTCGACCCAATTGTGTGCTATGTTGACACAAAACTGTATAGAAGTAACACTGTGAGAAAAGTGTCGACCCCTTTCTATTCAGTGTCGACACCATTTTGGTTTCCTAACTCTCGATAAATTTGTGTCGACACCAAGCTTAATTGTGTCGACCCAAATAGCTGAATGTGTCGACACCTTCTGAAAATGTGTCGACACTGTTTCTTGTTTTTGATACCCACACTTTCGAAGAAAAGTGTCGACACCAATTATAATTTTTGTTGACACAAATCTTAACGTCTATATATAGAGACGCCAGACCTGAACTGTCATATCGTTCCCTCTTTCTCTTTATAAAACCTATTCATCTCCCGCATCTTCTCTCTTTCAAAACCTGTGTCGACCCCTCACCTTCCCTCCAATCCTTAATCTCAACCCAAGTCCATAAAAATGCCTCCGAAAATGATGGGTAAAGGCACAAAGCGGCCCGTCAAAGCAAGTTCATCAAACCCTAGATCATCAAAGAAGAAGCAGACAGCGACGGCAACTGTACCGGAAAATGTAGCCACAACAAAGGTAATTTCCTTCAAAACCCCCAAAATTCGTCAACTTTATTTCTCATGTTTTGCAAATCAAAAAGTTATTCCCGGTCGTTCTATAGACTTTTCTTTCTTTGATTCCATAGAAATGAGATTTAAAGATCTCTTTCTAGCCTGAGGTGGGAGAGGCTTTTACAAATCCGAGAACCACACTATCTCACTCTTCTGAAATTATTTTATCTTTCACATATCTTTGATTCTAACCACCACCATCACCACATGGCTGAATGATGTCAATATTGTCTTGACTCCCTCTTCTCTAAATGAGATCCCTGGCATCTCTTATAGGGATATTTGTGTTTATCATAACCAGAAACCCATTGATATTGAAGGTTTCTCTTTCTATGATTCTGTCAAGAATATTTTCAAAAATGATGTCATTGACCTGACCAAGCCCTTAGAGGCTAACTCTCTGAAGCCATAAATGCGCATTTTGCATCACATGGTAAACCATATTTTTTCCCCAAATGGAAAAATTTGGTGATGTTACATATATGCACATTTTAATTTTGTGGTGTATTTTGGAAAAGAAGAACCTAGATTTAGGCTTCTTATTCATTTTCCACATGCTTTACTCACACAGCAAGTGAAACTCCTCTCTCCCTCACGGGATGTATCTCACCAAAGTTTTTTGCTATTTTGGCATTAAATTATCTGAGGAGAAGGCTGTTGCCTTTTCAAAACATGACTTGTATGGCAGTTCCTCACTAAAACATATGCAAATTGCAAATATTAATGGTGTTTGGACCACCTCTCATCGTGGCACCCCCTCATCTGCCAGGATTTCTCCTCCTCCTCCTCCTCGAGATATTTTCTCCATTCTTATAGATCTTGATTCTCCTCCCTCTTAACCCAATGTTCACGGACCTTCTGATACTCCTGGTTCATCTTTTACTCCTCCCCCTCTCTCTTTTGCATCTGCTCCACCTGTATCATCTTCTGCTTCTGTTCATGTTGACCTATCTGAGGTTATGTCATTGATCAACTCATTATGCTCCAAAGTAACTTTATTTCAAGAAAAAGTCGATCAAGACTTATTTGATTTAAATCACACTGTCTCTTCTCTCTTCAAAAAAGTTAAGCATCTTAACAAGACAAACCGTAGCCTCTAAAGAGATGTTGAAAATGCCACAGTTGGCGGGAGAGCCCTATGCAAGACTATGGATGACAATATTGTCTCCATTATTAACTACAATAAGGCAATCCTGCCAAAAGTGAGAAAGGAATATGACCAAGGCATTGTGATTGCTATCCATGCCAACTCTCAAAAATTAAAAAACACCTACAGTGGATCAAATAAGCTTGGGCTAAACAGTTCAAGCCCAAAGAAACGAAGGAAGAAAAGGCAGCGCATCTCAAACGGGAAGCAGACCTTGCGTTGGCCGCCCGGTATGATGCGATGGCTGCTGCTGAGGCTAAAGATGAGCGAGCACGTGCATCAAAGGAACGAGCTTCAGCCAGCAAACAAAAAGCTAAGGAGAAGAAGGACTTCAAGAGATTCATGGATGATCAATAGCCCTCTTTTTGAAGATTACAAAAGGGGAGAAGAAAAATGAGAGGTAAAAGTAAAGGAGTAAAGGAGATAAGAAAGCAAGAAAGAAGATAAAACATTTCTTTATGTTTTTCTTTGAAGGAAAAGATGTAACAATTAACATATTGTTTTTTTTTTTTGGTTGGTTCCATGGGTTTGTTGATTGAATGGTTTGAATGGCTATTTGAAAACATTTAAAATGTTTGGTTTGAATAGATGATAGTTTAAATTTCAATGAAATATATATCTTTGATGAATGACTATATATGTCTTGTTCATTTGCCTATGAATGATTGTTGAATGTGTTACCTACGAATATTTAAATATATGTTTGAATTTTTTTTTTACTAAATCACTTTGCGCATATTTGACATATTAAACAAACTCAAAATGTTCTTGATCATTTGTTGCAAATCACATCAAAAATGTATGCTTTCACTCTGTTAAATGCCTAGCCATTATAATTGCATATGTTGTTTAAGGCACATCAATAAGGGAATAACCCTTGTTCAAAAATATTTTAAAATATTTTTAAAAAAATGCTAATATGGTTGTAATCATCAAAAAAGGAAAAATTGTTAGCCCAAGAACTTTTTATTTTGATTTTGATAATTTTTATAATTTATTTTCTAAGAATAAATAGATTTAAAATGATAATATTTTATATTTTCAAAATAAAAGTGTTAACACATTTTGAACAATTAACATTGACACCTTTAACCAAAAGAAATGACTTATCTCTCAAAAGGATTAAAACACCAAAGTATTCTTGCATGAGAATATTTTGTGTTGAACTCAATTAAAAAATAAGTCAAACACTTCTAAGGCAAAGTATACTTGAAGCATATCAAGTGTGTCAGCACTTATTGAACAAATGGTTTGACACCCTAATAGTTTCATAAAGTTATTTTAAGGTATTAAAGCTTAGTGTCAACACAAGTAAGTTTCGTGTCAACACAAAAGAGTCGTAGCTCTCTGGACTCAAAATGAGTCGACACAAATAAGTTTTATGTCGACACAAAAGTGCTCCACACTTCTGATTTCCAGAATTTTGGGTCGACACAAATGAAAATTGTATCGACACAAAACAACCAAGACCACCTGCAGATTTTGGGTATCAACACAAATGCAAGATGAGTCGACACAAAAGTCCCGAGCCCGTCTGAAGAATTTCTGGTGTCAACACCAAAGTTCAAAAGTGCTGACACAAAAGAACCGAGACTTCCTATAGAATTTATTGTCGACACCAAAGGCAAGATAAGTCGACACAAATGGCCCTCCACGGATAATAAAGTTTCAAACGAGTCGATACCAAACCCAAAGGTGTCGACACCATGATGTTGGTGAGGTAGCGTGCAGAAATTGTGTCGACACTAGCGACGAAAATTCAAATTTGCGGCAGACCTCAACGGTTGAATTTTTGGTATTTATTGCTCTCACTTACCTCCAACGGTCATGAATGCACAATAGCGTATATAAGGAGAAACTTCTCAGTATTTTCTCCAACTGGAGACTTACATTTACTGTTCTACTGCTTGAATCAAACTCAGAATTCTCAAGTCCTCATTTATTGATGAATCTCCAGCTCTTGTTCCTCAACTCTCTTTACTTTCTCATTTATTGTAAATCATTTCTATAAAGAGAATAAGTGTTTCCCATTTATACTCTTTATTTATTGTACTCAATGGTGAGTCACCATTTATCCTTTGAGTGAGTGAGTAAATCTCATCAAAGAAGAGTTCAAGAGAAATTAGAAGAAAATAGAAGATTATTTTCGTAGAATTTTCTTGAAGCTGTGTTAGGCTTTTGAATGTACCCGTAAACATTCAGTTTACTCAAGCAAAGTCTTAAAGTTGTAAATGTTTGCAATGCGCCCGTAAAGCATTCTATATAGTGAAAATACTCAATTGAGAACTTGAGAAGTGGACGTAGGCCTGGAAGAAACTGAACCACTATAAATCTTTTGTATCCGGTTCAATCTCTCGATCCCTAACCTCTTTAATATTTGCATTGTTTTAATCTTTGATTAATTTGCTATATTTGATTGCAATATTAAAAAGTGTTCACAAAGATTTTTAAAATTATTATTTATTTTTAAAGATCCAATTCACCCTCTCTCTTGGGTTGCCTAGAACTAACAGGTTGGATATATCTAATAACACGAAGAACGGAGGTGGCACCGGTGGTGGTTTGGGTTTTTACAGGTTACGGATCGAGGTAAGTTTTTAATGGTTTCAAACAATTTTTTTGTTAGTTTTTTTGCAATATTTATGTATTGAAAACAACATAAAAACAAGTCAAAAATAGCGAGAAAAAATTGCCAAAATAGCCCACCACCGGCGACATTGCCGGCAGCGGTTTGCGAGTGGTTTTGATGATTTTTAGGCCATTTTTGGGACTACTTTTTGAGCATTTTTTAAACATAAAATAGCAGTAAAATAAACATTAAAAACTATCCAAAATCCAGAAAAACTGTGCCAAAAACACTACACAAGCAGGCGGAAAAAAGGGGCAGCGGCGGCAGCGCCTGGTGGCACTGTTTCGAGACTGTTTCGGCACTGTGTTCGAGGAATTCTTTGAAGTATCGTGTGGCTAGATATTCAAGCTATTTTTTAAAAAAAATTAGCACCAAATAAGCACTGAAAAAAGCCCAAATAGGGCAGTAACTAGGGCGATGGTGTTGTGGGGCAACGGCAACAGCTTCAAGCCATTTTTCTTGACTTTTTCGGCATTTTTCCAGTAGATTTTTTGACAGAAAAATCTCATATTTTGAGAGCTTTCCAACGATATAAAGTTTGTCAAAAACTGAGTTCGGGTGAGGCTGCAGGAGCTGCCTGAAAGTGGCGGTAAAGGGGTGCCAGCGGTGGCTGGTGGTGGTCGATAACTTTCTCTCTCCTAAAGCTGATTTTGATGCATATTCTAATATATACAAGACTAATATATGATATATTTACATATCATACTGTAGCATGAAAGTCTGATGCAATCAGGACACAGAAATTAGAGACGAAAGAGAATTATTACAGCTTATCCTATACGGGAGACTAAAACGCTTCAGCGTTTCACTTGAATTATAAAATCGCAATATATGTATTGTGTTTATATATATATGAACTGCGTAGATGATTGCATATTATTTTATTTATTCGGTTAATTTAATTAATTCAGAAGTTCAGTTTTAATTAAAATATTTTGTAATAGAAAATAAAATTAAAAAATTTTAGTTAATTAATTTTAATTAAATAGAAAAATTTTAGATATTTTATTTTTTTACAAAATATCACTTTTAAGATGATTTTTCATAAAATCAAATATATTGAAAAAATGTGAAAATTAATTCTGATTTTCGAATTAATTAAATGAAAATATATTTAATCGAAATAAATTATTATTTTTTGAAAAATGCGGGACTGAAAATAAAATAAAAAATACCTTTAATCATTACCTTAGCTGAAAAGTTGAAATAAAAACTGTGCATTTATTAAATTTTATTTGTTATGCATTTAAACACGAAAAAATAGTTTGGTAAACCAGAATCTTTAGAATCGTATATACGAAAAAATACTTAATTCTTTCAAATTATGTGATTTTTTAAATTAATAAATTTATTTTAATTAAACGAATTTAAATAACCCTAAAAATGTTTTAAAAATCTAAGTGGGAGAGAAAATTTATTCACAGATAAATCCTGCGGTCTCCGTCACCAGTTTGTAGATGATGCAATTAAACTCTGTGTGTTGGCAATAAGGCCTTCCTCCCTAACGCACAGATTAATTGCGGTATCGCAAGTACAAATATTTTTTAGAGGTAATCCTGAATAATTGTTAGTGTGGATCACTTCTCCAACTGAATGGTTTATTGCGAAGCGATTGATTTGGAATTTGGTGATGGCTAACACTTAGTTATATATAATAGTAACTCCTCCATCTGAGTCATTGCTATTATATACTGGACCGAAACTATGTCAGCAATTTAATTTTACTTGGCAGGGTCAGTTGCCTAAATAGTAAAATTAAAAAAAATTAGCTTGTCTGGTCTTATGAAAGATAGTAGACGTCCTCCTAACGAAGCATGCTATTCTCAGATTACCAGGCTACTGGCGAATTAATTTTAAAATGGTAGAGAGAACCAAATTAAAATGAATTCAAAGTTTTGCTCATCATAATTAATTGCATTTTTTAATTATGTGATTCTCAGAATTAAAATGGCTTGCAACCCACTCGCTTCTATACTCAAAGAAAACAAACTTACGGGATCGAATTTTGTTGACTGAAAATGTAACTTGGATATAGCTTGAACTATAAACGGTATTCCTTCAATACTAGGAAATGTGTTTGTTTCTGAAAAAAATTCTTCATATGGGCTGAAAGGCATGAAGAAAAAAAAAGTTCGAAAATAGGGTGGCACAATTTCAAAGGTAGTTAGGGAGCCAAAGACTGATGTAAAAAAGTCAAAAGACAGATGTTATCACTGCAACCAGACCCAGCACTGAAAAAAGTTATGTGAAAACATATTTAGCGGTGTTATTTACTGGTACCTAGTGTGTAGATATGAGAATCAATAATCATGTCAGCAATTTGTTGCAGTGATTCCAAGAAACTAGGTAGATCAGTGATAGAAATATCTACCAGCACATAGACAATAATATAAGGGTGGCAGCAGTTGCAGTATAAGATATCACTCTCAATTTTAGTAGAGATAGAATACTACTTCTAAAAGATTGTCTTTATGTACCTTCGATTAGAAGAAATTTAATTTTAGTCTTGAGCTTATTAAAGGACAAATATTCTGTTCATTTTAGTGACTGTGGTTGTGAAGAAAAATAAATATTTTTTTTGTTCTAGTACATTGTTGAATGATCTGTATGTCATATCTTCTATCTCTTCTACATTATAACTAACTGAAATGAATAACACATCTACATTACCATATAAGAGAGTTTTCGTCTTTAATGAACGAAATATTTCTTTGGCACTTACGCTTGGGTCATATTAATCTAAAAGGGATAAACAGACTGGTAACAGATGGGCTTTTGAGTTCATTGGAAGTGAAGACACTTTCAGTCTGTGAATCTTGCTTAGAAAGTAAAATGACCAAGAGGCCCTTTTTGGCCAAAGGCAACAGAGTTAAAAAATAGTTAGAGCTGATTCATTCTGATGTGTGTGATCCTATGACAATTCGAGCTAGAGGTGGCTTTGAGTACTTCGTCAATTTCATTGATGACTACTCAAGGTATGGATACATTTACCTGATGCATCGTAAGTCTGAATGCTTTGAGAAATTTAAAGAATTCAAAGCAGAAGCAAAGAAACGTTTGGGTAAAGGTATCAAATCATTACGATCCGACTGTGGTGGAGAGTACCTCTTTAAAAAGTTTAAGGACTACTTGTCATTAGAGGGGATTACATCTCAGTTGACTGCACATGGCACTCTGCAATAGAATGGTGTAGCAGAAAGAAGGAATATGACTCTTATAGAAATGGTAAGGTCCATGATGAGTTTTTTAGGTTTACCCGATTCGTTTTGGGGACTCGCTTTAGAGATAGCAGCTTATATTCTAAACTTGGTACCTTCTAAGTCAGTATCTTCTACTCTCATAGAATTGTGAACCGGGCGTAAGCCTAGTTTGAAACACATTCGGATTTTGGAGTGTCCAGCACATGTGTTGAAAGGAAACGCGGGTAAATTGGAACCATAGAGAGAAGTCTATTTTTTATGGGGTATTTCAAGGGAACGAAAGGTGGTCTATTTTATAATTCTAAGGATCAGAAGGTCATTGTTAGCACCAATGCCCGATTCTTGAAAGATGATTATATTATGGATTACAGGCCAAATAGCAAAATTATTGTGGAAGAACTGAAAGAAAATACCAGTAGAATGGAAGAACATGTCACTGATATCCCATTACCTCGTCGTAGTGGAAGGATTATCGGGACTGATGCAAATCAAGAACAGGGTGCTGATGCACAGAGTTCAGATTTTGTACAGCGTGTTACTACTAGTACACAGACACAAGTAATGCTTCCTCGTAGTGAGAGGGTTATTCGTCAACCTGATCGATATATGTTCTTGGGAGAGTCTTTTGATAAAATCTTGACAGAACTAGATACTGAACCATGTAACTACAATGAAGCACTTCAAGACAAAGATGTAGATCTTTGGAAAAGGGCTACGAATTTAGAGATAAAATCTATGTATTCTAATCAAGTCTGGGAACTTGTAGAACCACCTGAAAGGATAAAACCAATTGAATGCAAATAGATCTACAAAAGGAAAAGAGGAGCAGATGGGAAGGTTGAAACCTTCAAAGCTATACTTGTTGCTAATGGGTTCACTTAGAAAGAAGGGATCAATTATGAGGAAACATTTTCTTCGGAAGCCATACTTAATTCTATTTGGATTATCTTATTCATTGCCACACGTTTCGATTACGAAATCTGGAAAATGGATGTCAAGACAGCTTTCCTTAATGGAAGTCTTGATGAGTGTATCTATATGATACAACAAGACGAATTCATTGCAAAGGGTCATGAACACATATTGTGTACTTAAGCAGGCATCGAGGTCTTGGAACACTCGATTTGATAAAGCCATTAAGAGATCTATTTATGAACTTAAGCAGGCATCGAGGTCTTGGAACACTCGATTTGATCAAGCCATTAAGTCTTATAATTTTGATCAGAGTCCGGATGAGTCCTGTGTGTACAGAAAGTATGACGGAAGCATGGTAATCTTCATAGTACTTTATATAGACGATATCTTACTCATCGAAAATGATGTGGGGCATTATCTACGGTTAAAGTATGGTTATCTGGGCAATTCGATATAGAGGACTTGGGAGAAGCCAGTCACATCAATGTAATTAAGCCTGTGTGAGATCGAAAACAAAAGATGTTGGGCTTATAACAAGCAAAGTATATCAATGATATCCTTGCTCGTTTTAGCATGCAGGATTCCAAGAAAATGTTTTTTCTTTCAGGTATAGAATCACTCTATCTAAGGATCAGTATCTTAAAACACCTGATGAGATGGAAAAAATGAAGACGGTTCCTTATGCTTCGGCAGTATAAAGCCTCATGTATGCTATGCTTTTCACTAGACCCGACATCTTCTTTGCCGTTGGCATAGTTAGCAGATATCAGTCTAACCCAGGGCAGAAGCATTGGACTACGGTAAAGAATATAATCAAGTACCTAACATGACTAAGGATTATATGTTAGTTTACCAGGCAGACAGTCTAGTACCTTTGAGGTACACAGACTTAGATTTTCAGTCTAATAGGGATTCCCATAAGTCTATCTCAGGATATGTATTTACCTTAGGAGGTGGAGTTATTACTTGAAGGAATATAAAATAGTCATATATTGCTGATTCTATCATGGAGGCCGAGGACTTGGCAGCTCCTAGCAGCCAAGGAGGCCGTTTGGCTTAGAAACTTCAAGTTGGATCTAGATGTGGTACATTCAGTTCAATCGGCTATTACACTTTATTGTGATAATAGCATAGCGATTGCAAACTCGAAGAAACCAAAAATCAACAAAAAAGAAAAGCATATTGAGCGTAAGTATCACCTGATACAAGAAATTATACAGAAAGTGATGTTGCTGTGACCAAGATTGCATCAAGAGACAACCTTGTAGATCCTTTTACAAAGAGCTTACTAACTAAAATTTTTGATAGTCATGTAGAAGGCATGGGAGTCAGATGTAATGACAGCATGATTTTGAGTATAAGTGAGAGATTGCTAGGGTTGGTATACTGAAAATCATATTTTTAATATTTAATTTCATTTTAATAAAATTAATTTTTTATTTTATGAGAATCTTTATTAGCAATATATATGTATCATTTCTTTAATATTATGCATAGATATTCGATATTCTGTATAATAATTAATATGGTGTATAGAGTACGGTTTACGCACAAAAGATCAAATTTTAGGTCCTTGCAAAATATAAGTTTTATGTTCACAGTTTATATGGAAATGGACATACCATCGGTACGATTCTAACACAGAGTTTTAGTAAGTTTGTATTGGTTACGAAGAATAGATAAAAGCGTCGTTTATTATTCTAACTCTCTGTACTAATACACTTTATATGTATTGAACGGGACATTTTAGGTAATTAATTTTATACTGACTATATAAATTAATTCACACCCCAAGTTTATCATGAATAGTGCTTATTCTCTTAATCCTGAAATAATTATTGGTTTGCATATATTTAATATTCATTGTTTTGATTCATTAGATGGTGTAATTTTGTATGGATCTATATTCTCGGTGAGTTAGATAGAGGTATTATTTATGTAGTGAATATTAATTCTTGACGGAATCAACGTTTCGAAAGATCGAGATTGACAATACCCCCTTAAAGAAGGTTATAAGTTTTAGCCAGACCAAACCCTGTAACTGGATTTGATTATCCGACGGTCAAATAAGTTAAGCGGAAGGGCTTAAAGAATATCAAGATGCCGATTAAATTAAATTGTCAGTAATTAAATTTAATTGGCGGGTATCGAGAATCTTAACATGGGGAGAAATGTTAAGCATTTAATAACAGGAGTTTATTGCAAGATGGTCTTGAGATTATGGGTCAGAATGCAATTATAGTTCTTTAATAGTATGAACTGTAATTCAGTATTTTATGAAAATTGTAGAAGCCGCTGCTAGTTTTCCATAATTACAGATACCGCTATGAGGTTTGCTTAATTGTGAAAGCCGCTGATGCGTGTCTATGTTACACTAAAAATCTTACTCATAATTACTGCTTAGGTCCCTATTGTAGCCCTATAAATATGCGGGTAGGCTAAACCAATTTCATAACTTGTCTTCCAATACTAAAATTGTCCAAGTTCTGCTGGTACGCATTCTTGATAGATTGTAGCCTACCTTCCATTCAAGAATCACATAAGGGAATACAGTAGAAGATCTAATAGTAGCTTCAACTCGGATTCAAATCGTAGTTGAAGATTCGACTGGCAAAAATGTATTCTTCTAAATTAACTTCGGATGCACAGATTTTATTTTGATCATTCGTCATCAAAAGTTTTATCTAGAGCCCATTTCGGTGTTTGCCCGTCCAGTTAGTTTTTTCAGATAATCGTTTGCAAAAACAAAGATCTTGACAGTGTTGCCTCCTATAGAAGGAGGACCCCACACAGTAACACGAGCACCTATGACAGGTATGAGCCTTTCTCGGGTAAAGACCGTGCAGTCACGATCTTCGCCCTCGATCAACGTAGCAGCATCAAGGCCCACCATGGCTCGGATAATCTCGACTGTGCGGAGTGTATCGGTCTGACGCATCCCCACCGGAGGTGTCCTCGGGATACAAAAATAATCATACCCCAAGGATTATCGAACGACGCGCTCACCAAGGTACAATTCTCTACATAATGGCCCTTTAAACAAGACACAGGTCCAGGTGACCTCACGGCTCCGCATCAAATCGGCACTAGCTCGCTCCTTTATACCCACCCAGATGTCCCAGTGGACCTGAAAGTCAAAGGAAGCATATCAGCAAGCAGTATATGTGCAGAAAATTAAAAGTGTGAGTGAACTGAAAGCATGAGTAACCTACCCAGTCGGGAGTAAGACTGTCAAGGAAAAGGCGATCATCATCTAAGTCCTTCCCGCCAGGCTTCATACCCAAATGACATCTGGCCCATCGAAGTGCCCAGGGGATCATAATGGGGTCGCCGCTTGAGTTCACCAGCTGGCGCAAGCCCAAAAACTCATAAGCCCAAAGCTGTAGAAAATCCAGAAAAGCATCAGTACAGTTGAATCTTATACGCAGATATGGAAATGAGAAAGTAAAGTACTAAAAGCAGAGAAAACAAACATACCTCCCAAAAATGATGGAATCAACAAAATGACAAAAACAAGACAAACAGAAATGACGACGGGATCAAAACCAAGTATGTGGCAGCATGACTAAAACTAACAATAATCAAAACAACAGCAAAACGAGATTCAAAAAAAAATATATAAAAAATATATATAATTTTTTGCTCATTAGTTCAAAAACCTACCTCGTTTCGAAACCAACGATGACTCAACTTGATCAAAACCAATTTGCTAGGATCTAAGTTCAAATTTAACAAAAACCCAGTTTCATTCATGTTTTCATTTTGAAGTTCAATCTAAAACTCATTTGACATAATTCAATTCTGATCAAAGTTCAAGAGAAAAGGAAAATTTTAAAATAACCCCTAATCCACTTCAAAGTTTAAACCCCGAAAAACCCAAAGCGGTAAAAAGCATCAAAATTCCTTCTGACCCAACTTGCCCTCAACCCCACTTGGCCCCGTAGTCAAAAGCCAACCAATCCGGAACTCTAGTCCAATCACAAATTAACATACTAACTCGTTAGTTTTGTTTTCCCGTCCAAACCAGCCCCTAACTCTGTTCTAAACCCACGTTTTCAAGATTCAAAATTCAATCCAACACCTACCCAGATTCATCCCCAAAATGAAAAAATCAATTCCAAACTCAAACCAATCTAGATTCAACCCAATTTGCCTCCGTTTTCAAATTCCGACCAACTACGTTTCATTTCAAAATCAAGCTCGATCCCAATTCGATACTCAAAATTCAACTTCAAAACAACATCCTAACCCACTAGTTCCATTTTCTCAAATCATCCTAGTTTCTAAATTTGTTTCAAACACGGTCTAGACCCACGTTCTAACATGTTGTTCAACCCAGCGTTTGCCTAGATTCAATTCGATTGGCCACATCCACCCGAATCTACCCTCAATATAATTCCATAAAGTTCTCTTCTATGAGCCTAAGTTTGTTTTAACCGAAGTTCCGAGTTTTTTTTATGATTCATCTAAAAAGATTATTTTTCATCCAAAGTTCAAAAATTCAGTTCAAAGTCTAAAAGTTCATCCCGACCAAGAGCAGAGATTCATCCAATTCGAGTCAGGGTCTAGACCTAGTTAAACTCTGATATTCCAAACCAACTCTAATTCAAATCTCAACCCAATCGTTTGATTCAATTTAAATATTCAAACATCCAATGTGATTCAATATTCAAGTTCAATGTAATCAACAAAAGATTGGACATTCTGAAACAAACTTTCAACTAATGAAACAATTAAAGAATTCAAAATTTTGGCTTACCTCAAGATTCTGGGCCAAATTATGATCATTGCAGCGCCGGAGAAGAATCTCACGCTCCGCTATGACGTCAAAAAGAATGAACCTCTTCATGGCCGGCTTCAGCAACCAGTGAAGAAGAGGAATGCAGGTGGCAGGATCAAAGTGCTCAGTCATCCCCAACACACCTCCCTCGAGTAGGAGGTCCTCGCCCCCGTCGCCACCAGCCGTACCACCACTAGCATCACCACCATCGCCTCCACGATCAGCCACGCTACCACCCTCCTCCTTGACAAACCCAAGGTGTACTCCCACTAACATGGAGAAAACCAAGGAAAGTAGAGAAAGGATGAACATCTTGAGGAGCCGAGAGAGATCGAAGAACCGAGAGAGAGAGAGACAGAAAGACGGAGACAAGAGCGATGAGAAGAGAGCAAGAGAGATGAGAATGCGAGAGAGATGAGAGAATCAAGAGAGTAGGAGAGTAGAGTGTTTGTTTCAGTTCGCGCGAATGATATTTCAAACCTGTCTCAATACTTATGTTCTGCTATTGACCTTACGGCCATTAGATCCGGTGGATATAAATCTTACGGTTGTAAGAACTTGGACCCAGGCCGCTACTTTTGATTAGCACGGTCATGCCTTTTTTCCAACTATTTCTCAAGACCGTGAACTCTATGTTCAGGCCGCCATATCCTTAGGGAAAAATAGTACAGGTCACAACATATAAAAGTGACGGCCTCTTTGTTTGTTTATTCCTTTCCCTTTGTTGGACCTTAGAACCACCTCGCGTAGGTTTTGAACAATTGAAGGATCTCCTAGCCCTTTTTCATGATTTAGATGCCCCTTAAATTGACTCATCGGTCCTCGCACGACCTAAAAGTGTTCCTGGCACCTCCGGTCCTCGTCAAAACCTAAAACTGATAAGTTTTCCCCCCTTTTGATCCTTTAATCCTTCTCATGACCTTAAAATGACTCGTAGGTACTCGTAGGTCCTCGCACGACCTTAAAATGTCCCTTTGAACCATCGATCCTCCTCATGACCTTAAATTGACTCGTCGATCCTTGCACGACCTTAAAATGCCCCTTTGAACCATCTGTCCTCCTCATGACCTTAAACTGGCCCATCAGTCCTCCTCATGATCATTAAACCGACTTCTTAGTCCTCGGACAACCCAAAAATTTCCCCTTTACTCTTGATGGTCCTCGTCACGACCTAACACCGATAAGCTTGCCCCCTAAGCGTTTGGTCCACCTCATGACCTTAAATTGACTTACCAATTTCTGCATGACCTTAGCCGCATTAGTCTCTTTCTTTCAAGCCTTAGAAAACTAGGCATACCTTTTTCCCAAGCCCTAGAAGACTAGGCATACCTCTTTTAAGCCTTAGAAGACTAGGCATCCCACTTTTTCAAACCCTAGAGGACTAGGCATATCTCTTCTCCTAAGCCCTAGTTCGCTAGGCATCCCTAGTTATTTGTAGAACGTTGTCTAGGTCCTAAGTTTGTGAAACGATTCTTAGGTTTGCCAGGCCCCAATGTTCTAAGCACCCTAAGCCCTACTTCCTAAGCACCTCTAAGTGGAGTTCTCAAAAGCTTTGAATTTTTTACTACTTCTGCAGGTCCTAACTCGACCTTTTGAAATTCCTATGTCTTGCATCATATCATGTACCTGCACTGTGTGCTGCATCTGCCATGCATCATAATTAGCCTGTTTGCATCATATGCATTGCCTCACGAATTACGATCGGTCTGATCCCTTGCAATAGGAGTACATAGGAAGCTCAATGGAAATTTGGGTTCGACCACACTTTTTTGCATGTTTTGTTTGTGCCTAAGATTGGTAGCTTGTTCAATCGATTTGTCTTTGGAGCTTTGACATGTACTTGCACCACAAGTTGCTGCAAGCATTATCAAAGAGGGGCAATTGTAGACACTCCAATTTGACTAAGCTAAATCTTAAGCACCCATCTCGAATGCACCCCAACGATGAAGAAAATGAGAATCATGCTCAAGGATACTCCTATGTAAGCAAAGTTCACAAATATGGCTAAAAAACCCAAGACCTTAAACCAACCTTCAGGCTATGACCTTCTAGTTCTCACAGCCGCCACCTTTTTGAAAATCCTAGAACAGGCTGTAACTCTCACGACCATAACTTTTTTGAAAACCCTAAACTAAGCTGTGACTTTCTTTGTCACGGCCGTTGTCTTTTTAATCAGGTCATGACTTTTAAAAGTCACGGTTATCCTTTTCACCACTATAAAGGTAGTAGTATGTACTGTATAAAAGCAAAAAGGTTGCGGCCATCACTATTAACTCTTTTTGGATAGGTGGCAGCATTCCAAAGGGTGTCTGGCCTCCCACCTTGTCTATAAATAGGCAACGTTTTGCACAGAAATAAAAGGGGGGATCAACCAGGATAACAAAACTCTGCCAAAATTCATTCCCACCCAATATCCCAATATTCATACCATGCTTCCCAAGCTTCATTTGTGTTCTTGCTAGCCTCGGATGAGCTCTTAGAGCACGCATATTGGATTGAAGGTATCATGTTCTCACCACCGAGGGGCCATTCGAGTTGGATATTCACACGAAGTAAGCTTAGGATCCCACAAATCTTCTTAAACCCTCATTCTCTTCCCCGAGAGTGTCGTGGATAAGGTTTCCATTGTTTTGTTGGTTGTTTATCATTCATATCAATGAAGATAGTTATTTTCTTCAAGTTTTCATTATTAACAGTATCTTCATAGCCTTTAGATTCATATATTTACATTTGCTCATATTCTATTTCGATGCACATAAGCATACTGAACACATTAGAAGTTTACTGAGGTTCTGGAACTTCACGGCTATAACTTTGTATGCCACGGCCGTGGGTTATGTTAAACACACAGTGACAGCCGTGTCCTTTTTATAATGGCCGACATATTTGTGTCTTTTTATATGAATGGTGGAAACCTTCTGTTATTACAGCCATGAGATTATTTTTAAGGTTGGAAATGTAAGACTCCTTTCAAAGCTCTCTGCTATATATTTATTTTAAGTTTATAAGTCTTTCTATTGCTCTGTTTTATATTTCCTCTTTTCATACCTCAGTATAACTTTCTGTTGGGTAATGGATGGTGGATTTGGTCTAGATCAAATTAGTTATGGTCTCCATTCTATATACCTTTATATTTGCATGATTTTGGGGTTTTATAAAAGTTACGGCCGCGTCATTCGCCTTTATGTTTGTCATGGTCATGAACAATGTATGACGGCCGTGAAGTTTTTGTTGAGACCAGTATCATGAAAGTGTGTTTCCCAAATGTTTTATTATTCATATTCATCATCTTGTATATTCTGTTTAGAGTTCTTATCTGTAAATCGGATGAAGGGTGATGGATTTAACTTAGAATAAATAGGTCATGGCCTCTACCCTGCTTATCCTATACATTTGAGCCTCTTTTAGACCTTATCCTGTGTTCACTTCTTTTTTTTGGACCTTCAAAAAAACCACAACCGCGACCTTTATTTGTAACGGCCGTGAGTATTTTCTATCATGCTTCTTGCGGTTACCTTATTTTTGTCATGGCCGCCTATTTCGTGACTATGTTTGTCACAACCGCAACATTGGTTGTTAAGACCATGAGTTTTATTTATATTCAGTAACTCGAAACAGTGTTTTAATCTCTTTCGTCTGTCCTGTACCATCTGTTTATAGCATGATCAGTAGTAGAAATCTTTGTGCATATCCCTTTCGTATTGTTTATTTTATCGCTTACCTGTATGCTTTTTTTTGCTTTGCATTGCTCAAACGATACGTGTGGCATATCTAAAAATAATAAAGAAATTGCATGACCCTAAGAATCATAGTTAGGATTTTGTTTCATTATTTGATTTTGTTTCATTATTTTCTTTTGTTTGAACTCTCTTTAACCTCCTATCTTATATATGTTACTTTTAAAAAGTTTATAATAAGAACCAACATTGACAAAATAGAGGCCAACCTTGTGATTGGGTGAGAAGGGTGCCTAATACATTCTCTTCTCGTACTTTAGTTCCGGAGCTCTCTTTTTCTCTAATTACGCTTTTAAAAGACCCGCAGCCCTCTTTTATTTTTCTTAGTTTTTCTCAAAAATCAAGTGGCGACTCTATTTTGTTTTAAAAATGCATTCGAATATCTTGGATTTTCCATTTTAAATAAAAAGGAATATGTTTTAAAAAATAATAGCTATCCGATGCATCGTTCTCCCTCCCCAAAAAGAAATACCCGCAAAATGTACAGCAAAATGAAGTCCAACTGGCTACTAGTGCTTATAATTAAGAAAACCCATATTTGCCTAAGCAATGGAGATATGCTCATGGTCATCCAAAAGACTTGATCATTGGTAACCCATCCCAAGGTATTAAGACTCGATCCTCTCTACATAATGTTTGTGATAATTTAGCATTCCTTTCCTAAATTGAACCAAAACATTTTGAGAAAACTGAAAACGATGAGTTTTGGATCTTGGCTATGCGAGAAGAGCTTAACCAATTTGAAAGAAACAAAATTTGGACTTTAGTTCCAAGACCTAAGGAACACTCCATCATTGGTACAAAATGAATTTTTAGAAATAAAATGGATGAGAACAGAGTACTTCTTAGGAACAAAGCTCGATTGGTAGCCCAAGGTTACAATTAAGAAGAAGGCATCGAATTTAATGAAACTTTTGCTCCTATGATTAGGCTTGAAACCATTAAGATGTTGCTTACTTTTGTATGCTTCAAAAATTTTTAACTTTATCAAATGGATGTCAAGAGTGCATTTTTAAATGAATTTATTTCGAATGAAATTTTTGTGAAACAACTTTCTGACTTTGAAAATCTTGTTTTTCCAAACCATGTTTACCAACTTACGAAGACTCTTTATGATTTGAAGCAAGCACCAAGAGCTTAGTATGAAAAGATTAGAAAATTCTTGATTGAAAATGAGTTTTTAAGAGAAAAAATTGATACAACTCTTTTTAGTAAGTCTCAAGAAAAAAATATACTTGTTGTCTAAATATATGTAGATGACATTATTTTTGGCTCAACTAATGAAACTCTTTGCAAGGACTTTGCTATAAGTGTATACAGGGAGAAATTGAGATGAGCATGATGGGAGAGCTCAATTATTTTCTTGGACTTCAAATCAAACAAACATAAAATGAAATTTTCATCAACCAATCCAAGTACACAAGAGATTTGTTGAAGAGGTTTGATATGCAAAAGGCAAAACTAATGAAAACTCCAATGTGCCCTTCAACAAAGTTTAACAAGGATGAAAATGATAAAGCAGTAGAAGAAAAGGGATATAGAGGTATGATTGGATCTCTACTTTACTTAACTATAAGTAGATCAAATATCATATTTAGTGTATGTAAGCGTGCTAAATTTTAAGTCAATCCTAAAGAATCACATGTAACTACTGTTAAGCGCATCTTTAGATATCTTTTAAGTACACAAAATCTATGATTATTCTATCCTAGAGGAATCGCCTTTGAGTTATTTGGCGATTCTAATGTAAACTTTGCCGATTGTAAAATTGATAGGAAGAGTACAAGTGGAACATGTCAATTCCTAGAACACTCTTTATGTCACGCCCCAATATTAGGATCACGCAAAAGCCCACCCAAAGACAGTTTAAGAAAATAAGATTTGCAGTTAGAAAATCCTCAACTGGAAAATATACATCATTTGGATAAAATCCCAATAGTTCAACTCTCACAAACTGAAAACATGCATGTCATACATGAATAAGCATATCGCCCAAAGGCGTACAAAACCAGACGTCACAGGCATTACATGTAAAAGTACATGTACAAACAAAAGAGAAAACTATAGAAAGTCTTCCATCACCTCTGCAACTAGGTTAACTCCACATGCTTACCTGAAAAGGTTTTAGAGTAAAATCTAACTCCGTGAGCCGAACCCCAATACAAAAAGACAATAAAGCTATAAAGCAGGCTATGCAATTATAAGTATACAAACTCCACCACAGCAGCCCAAAAAGGGTTTTCTATCTCAAAATCATAAGTTTTCATCCTTCAAACTATGCATATTATCCTAACAAATATCATGCCACAGTTAAGGGAAAGCAGTAATAAAACAATATGCTCCACTGGGGTCACACAACTGAGGAGAAAGATATAAATGAAATCCTATGTACCGACTCTGTCACACAGATAAAGGTAACAACTATAGACTCCTGCCCATTACCCTAGACCCAAGTCACACAGACTGGCTAGGTAATGACAAGTTCTATACGGAGTTACAACAACAACGCCATTAACGGAGGCAACTGACTCAATTTACAGGGATTAACTCGAGGCTCCAGAGCACCCACACATCGCCATTCACGGAGGTAACCGACTCAATTTACGGGGATTAACCCGAAGGTACAGAGCACCTACGTTGCGCACGTTTCCAGACTTTCACTGAGGAGCACTACAGGCCCACATGCAACCACACACACTATGTCATGGTACATCTATGTTTAACATTTAAAAACCCCACAAAACATTTATACAACACATGTATAAAATGATCCAATCCATCAACCATTGAGATCAAAAACCATTTCCAGCAAATCATTTAACAGTTGAGACTCAACCCAGCGGGTTAGTTCTAAGCCTCCAAAAAACACGTTTTTCACCATTTTCCCGAAACACCTCGTTTTCAAACCTCCCTTTTTAAAACTACAGATATCAACATACCCATATCATGAAATAAATCGAGAAAGGCGTAAAAACCCATTTTTACCCAAAAACCAAGGTTTAAACAAGAAAACAGCACTTGATGTATTTTCTACCTGGTGAAAACAAGTATAATTTCACAAAACACCCTTATACAGTAGTAGGGTCTAGAATCCTATCTCGGAGAGTCAAAAACTCGACGTCTCAAAATTGAACGGCATCAGAACGAGAATCCGTTCAGATGGATACGAATCCCTCGGCCCCGATAGTAAGGATCCACAAAGGATCGGACTCAAAACTAAGCCCCAGGCCCTCAAAGCTAAAGAGAAAGCAGAGAGAAGGGGTTTCTTAGCCTGGAAGAAAGGTTTTTACCTCAAAAATTCTTCCACTGCCGTATTTATAAAAAACCAAAAAATAAAACTGTTCAGTCGACGAAACCATCAAGTTCAGTCAACCGAACCCAAAAATCTCAGTTCAGTCGACTGAACCGAGCCCCTCAGTCCACTGAACCCCAGAACAGTTTTCTGACGTTTTCAAGCCAAAAATAGGTTTATAAGGTCCAAACAAGCCTCAACCAAACCCCAAAAAGCGTATAACACATTTATACATGATGTTCTACAACTGTAAAGCATAAACCATGCATCGATACTATTCATACACTAAAGAAACACATCAAATATATAAATAACCTAAAAGATAAAGGTCAGGGTCTCACACTTTAATATCATGGTTTAGCAAGAAACAGAACTCAGTAGCCTTATCTACAGTTGAGGTTGACTACATTACAGCTGGTAGCTGTTGTGCACAGGTTCTTCGGATGAAACAACTAGAAGACTATGATATAAGTTTAGATCGTATTCTGAATAAATGTGTTAACACTAGTGCCATAAACATATCTAAGAACCATATACAACACTCAAGAACAAAGTATATTGTGATTAGACATCACTTTATTAGAGATCATGTTCAAAAAGGCAACATATAACTTGAATTTGTAGGTACCGACTACCAACTTGCTGATATATTCACCAAACCTTTAAATGAAAAAATATTATGTTATATCAGAAGAGAACTTGGAATATTATGTGCTCCAAATTGATGCTTAAATTCCATACTAACAATGCATGTTCAGTGCATATCAAATGCTTTTCATGCTTTATTTTGATGTGTGAAAAGTGTCGACTCAATGGTATAAAAAGTTGGCACATATGTGAAAGGGTTGACTCAAAACTGTATTGTATCGACATAATTTTTTAAAAGTGTCGATCCCAACAATATAGTGTCGACTCGATTCGTTTATCTTGCTTTCGGCAAAATTTTGGTCAACTCGTTCAAGAAAAGTGTCGACTCAATGAGCCGAAGGTGTCGACACCCTGGTAAATTGTGTCGACATAATTTGTCTTTGGACACCCCTAATGTCGCGTGAAAATTGTCGACTAGATTTCATTTAGTGTCGACACAATTCAGAGTTTATATATAGGACATTTTTCCCTCTTTTTCATTCACACTCAAAACTGTTCGCTTTCAAAACTTCTGTTCATCTCCTCCCCCTTTGTTTCTCACCGACGAACCCTAGAGTTGACTCCTCCCTCCTTCGCCTCTTCACCTCTCTCTACCACCATCAATGCCACCAAAAACCATGGGCAAGGGAAGAAAACTCCCCACCGGGGAGCCGTCAACCCCTAGGCCATTGAAGCAGAAGAAATCGAAGAAAACCAAGGTCATACCTTCAACCATCACTCCAATCAAGCCTGCCCTCAAGTTTCAGAACTCGAAGTTCGAGAATCTGTACTTCTAATCCTTCGTCAATCGCAAGGTAATCCCGGGTCGCTCTATAGACTTTCAAATTTTCAATTCTATTGATATGAAATATATTGAATGGTTCACAAACCTTGGATGGAAGGATTTATTATAAATCCATGAACCTCATTACCCCGCTCTTATCAAACTTTTCTACCCATTTCAAAATCACTGACCCAAATGACATAACCATCACCACTTGGGTGAATGTGTGGACATTTCATTGGCCTCCAAGACTTTGAATGAGATTCTCGGTCTCTCTGAGGGTCGATTATTTGTTCCCTGCAACAAGAAGAAGAGAACCATTAACGGTTTCTCTTTTCATGAGGCAGTGAAGCAATTTTTTGAACTCAAAGAGGTTGACCCTTCCAAACCACTTGAAGTCAGCTCTCTCAAGCCTAAAATGAGAATCTTACATCATTTTGTCAATCACATTTTTTTACCCCAATCTGAAAAATTTGGTGATGTCACTTTTATGCATGTTTCCATTATGTGGTGCATCCTATAAGGAAAAAGACTTGATCTTCGCTATCTTCTTATTTCAGATATGCTTCAATCTCATTCTAAGTCCAGTTCCTCCCTTTCCCATGCCATGTTCTTGATCCTTGTGTTTTGGCACTTTGGTGTTGACCAGTCCACTGAAATGGGGATTTCCTTTTCAAAAAATGACTTATATAGAAAGTTTACCTTGAAACACATGCAAATTTCAAAGGTTGATGGTGTTGGGTCCACTAAATGTGGAAATCTTGCCTTTCCTTCCCCTATTCCACCATCATCCAGTAGAACCCCTCTTCCTCCCTTTACTCGTGCTAATTCCCCTATTCCCTTCAATGCTAGTTCCCCTGTCCCTCCTCAGACCAAATCTGATGTACCAGGCCCCTCTTCCACCTTTGTTCCACCTCATCCTCCTTCTTATGTTACCTCTGCATCTGCTTCACCAGTTGGTCTCTCCTCTCAAGAGTTTGCTGACCTTGTCTCCCTTGTCAAGAGATTAACTACTTCTGTGGCATCCTTTCAAGCGAAAGTTGATGCGGACCTTTTTGACATCGGTTGTAAAGTGTCCTCCATCTCAAATAAGGTTAAACATCTTGACAAAACCAACTGTACTCTATAAAGGGAAGTTAAAAATGCTTGTGATGCTGGGATTTTGACAAGAAAGACAATGAATAACAATGTAGCATCTATTATGAAAGCCAACATTGCCATTCTTCAGTAAGTAAGGAAGGAATACGATGAAGGAGTCGTCATTGCTATCCAGCAAAATTCCAATAAGGTCGAAGAACATCTAAAATGGATTCAAGAAACTTAAACTAAACAGTTTAAGTCTAAGGAAACGAAGGCAAATAAAGAAACTCGGCTGAAGCGAAAGGCAGACTTGGCTTTGGCAGCCACATTTGCAATCATGGCAAAGCAAGAGTCCAAAGCTAGAAAGACCGCCTCCTCAAAGGAAAAGGCTTATGCAAGGAAGCAAAAACAATAAGAAAAGAAAGCCTTCAAAAAATTTATAGATGAGCCCTAATTTATTTATTTTTTTTATGATTCCAAAAGGGGAGAAAGTGAAGAAAAGGAGAATAAAGATAAAAAAAACATGAAGTTTTTATGTTGTTTTGTTGAAGGAGAAGATATAACATTAAACATATTTTCTATTTTGTGTTTTTGTGGATGTCTGTGGATGAACATATGGATGATTAGTTACTTTGATTACTTTTTAAAATATTGTAGTGTTTATCTTTCATATATAAGAATATTTCAAAAATTTTCTTAATATTGTTAAATAGTTGTGTTGAATTTCCTACTTAGTTATCCAATGTTGACATTGTGTGATTGCTGCTGAGATCTGGAATACTTTGCACATATAAATACTATTCATATTGATGTGCGGAACTTGTTGAGACACTTGAACACTTTGAGTTGATACACAAGTTTTAATGAATTTAGAATGCTTTTAAATTAAATTTGTAAATTCTCTTTAAACAAGAGCATTATACTATTGTTGTAAGCCTTATTGTTGTAATTGTCTTTTTGTTTAAAGGCATAGTGTAAAGGGAGAACCCTTGTTGAAATTTTTTTTAAATATTTTCTAAAAAATGATGTAATCATTAAAAAAGAGAAGGTTGTTAGCCTAAGAACTTTTTAATTAGACCTTGATGATTTAAATAATTCATTTTCTTAATTAAATTGATTTTAAAAGATTATATTTATTTGTTTTCAAAAAAGTAAGTGTTGATACTACATGACTAATGAGTCAACACCTTAAGCCATTTATGTTGACTCCTTACATCAAATGGATAAACACTAAGTGTTCTGTTAAAGAACATTTTAAATTGACAAAAATAGATATTTAAATCAACACCTAAAGGCAAAGTGTGCTTGAAACTCTCAAGTGTGTCGATACCATTGGAAAATTGAGTCATCACCTTAACGTGTTTATCTAAGATGTTTCATGTACTCGTTTAAGTCGACATCTTTAGTATTGGACCAAAATCTACTTTGGATTGACACCAACGCCGTTTGAGTCGATACCATGTAATCCATCGGATTCCTGACTTCGGGTAAAATGAGTCACACCAAAACTAAATGGGTCGACACTAGAGCTTCAAGACAATTCCCGACTCCAACTCAAACGGGTCGACACCAAAGATTTATGAGTCGACACAAAGCTATTTAAGATTTACTTTGGGTTGACACCAAGCTATTTAAGTCGACACCAAACGACTTCGAGTCGACCCCAAAACAACTGAGACCGTGTGCACATTTTTGAGTCGACACCAGATCAAAATGAGTCAACTCTAGAATACCGAGGCTGACTGCAATGTTATGAGTCGACACCAAAACAAAGATGAGTCGACACCTAAATTTCAGTAGCTTGCCAAAAAAAAAGAGTCAACACCGAAGACGATATGAGTCGACACCAAAGGTCGCTCTTGGAAAACTGAAGCAATGATTGAGTCGACACCAAAAGCTCCATGAGTCGACAAAACCGTGTGGGTGAGGAAGATGCAGAATTTGTGTCGACACCATTGAAGAAATGAATCAATACAATCACTTGAAGAACTTAGCCCTAGATATTTGAGTCGACACCAAATGACTTTGTGTCGATCCCTGCAACAGATTTCAAATATCGCGCTAATTCCAACGGTTGGATTTCAGAGCATTAATTACCTCCACTAACCCACCAATAGTCATTTACTTTAGATGGCTATATAAGTAGTTAATTTTTCGAAGCTTAGAAGATTTAAACACCATTCTATTGCTCGAATCAAAAGCTCAAATATTCAAGAAAGCATTTACTGCTCATTAAACTCCTCCGGCCAATTTCTCTCTCTTTGTTCATTTATTTCCAATCATTTGTGAAGAGAGTAAATGAGTGAATCTTTGATTCCCATACATTTATTGTAATAAGGGTGAGTCACTCTTGATCCTTTAAAAGAGTGAGTGATGCTCTTTAAAGAAAAACTCCAGAGAAATTAGAAAAAATAAGGGTTGTTTTGTAAGATCTTCTTGAGGCTGTAAAAGGATTTAAATGCACTCATGAAGCATTCTATCTTAGTAAAAATTCTCAAAGAAAGTCTTGAGGAGTAAGCGTAAGTTTAAAAGAAACCAAACCACTATAAATCTTGGTGTTCGATTTATTTTCTCACTCCCTAACCTCTTTAATTTCTTCATTATTTTAATTCTTGATATACTTGCTACATTTATTTAAAAAACTAAAAGATTTTTTAAATAGTTATTATTGTTTTTAAAACCCAATTCACCCCCTCTTAAATTACCTATGACTAACAAAAAAGATGCATCATAGAGAGTGTCACGCCCCAACCCGGGGCACGTAAGCCCCGCAAGATAACTCGTCCCTCTCATGACTAGAACTTCTCTCATGATACTCTCGAGTCTTTAACTTGTTTTAAAAAAAAACTAACTCCCTGATTTATAAAATAATCTAAGTATAAAACTTATAAATTTTGGCAAAGTCTCCTCTGTTTTTCAGATAATCCCAAATTACATAGAGAACCTTTCAAACTCAAATAACAATATATACCCAGGCTCTGCCTGGATCTCAATTCCCAGCACAGTCAGAACTACTTAATAGCCACATTCTCTTTTTCATTATATATACACTCATTTTCCAAAATGCAAGTCCACAACAATCAAAAACATAAATGCACCCCAACCATTTATTATACGTTGAAAACTTTATTCATTTCTCTTAATTATTACATTCATCGAGGAGATACTCTTCTTTTTCTTAAACATTTGAAAACATAAGTCTTATAAGCATCTACACAAAGTATCACCATGTATTTATGGTTCTCGTATTCTTTCAATAGTTTCTAACATCTTTATAAATTACTAAACAAACGATTTAAAATTTTGAATTACAAACATAAACATTCGTCCTTTTTCTTCAAAACTCAATCCAAGACCAAGACACTCATTTAAGCCTTTTCCTAACCATTGTGAGGTCTGAATGGCATGCTATAATGTAATCACATTCAAATCATGTTTATAACCTATATTCCTCATCTCTTCATCCTTTATTTACTGAACATTTACTCTTTCTTATTAAATCATTCAACCATCATTTTAATTTATCTTTCCTCATTCTCACATCTCATTTACATTTTTAGTAACACAATATCTTCAGTTTCCATTAATTCTGCTTATTCAATATTAAATCGAAGCCATGACAATCTCAGCCGCTGAAGTGAAATGCAATCATACAACACATTTTCATTATTTCCACCATTGATTGAAGTTCTACGTTCACCCATCTTGAATATTGATTCTTCTTCTTATTTCTTCCATTATATTTCATGTGTCTTACAATTTTTTTCAAATTATCTTCGTTCTCGTTTTTATTTCCTTTCTCTTTGGTTCGTTACCCAACATTTTGACTTACCACATCTTTTATTTAAAAAACTATTCATTTCTCTTTCCAATTCTTTATTTCTTCATTCACATTTCTGTTTTATTTTCTTAATCCAATACTAAACTGACGTCAAGTGCAGCTTATAGAAACCCTTCCCTATTCCCCCAATAGGATACGCAAAACTGTTGCGTAATAGATAGCTCTATAATTCATCACGACAATGCTCATTTTACGGACCTCACCCAAGAGAACACGACACCCAAATCCATTTTACGGGGGCTAACTCGAAGGCAACGGTACCCAGCTTACGCAAGTTTTTGGTCTTTCACCGCGGACCTAGTCAAGCCCAACTTAATCACATCAACCATCCTCGGTTCATTATTTGATTAACCATATCATCATTCATTAACAACTGGGAGTCCATCTCCCCAATCTAATTTCATAACATCAATTTTCCAATCACATCTTTAAACATCACATGCCTCATTTTCATTTCCGTATCATAAGTTCAAAACTTTAAATCAAATTTTTGCATCGTTTCCCTTTTTGTTACCAATTTAACAATCATAACCCTTAATTCTGTTAATCGTTCCATTATCTTCCAAGTCTTCTTATTAGATTTCAATCATAGCACATAAATCACAAGTTAACAAATCAAGTGGATCCAATTACACTTCAATAGTTCAATTGTTACAAACTTATTCACCAATTTTTTACCCTTAATTCTATTAAAAGGTCCACAATTTTCCAAGTATTCCCAATTAGATTTCACAAACATTTATTCTTATTTCACATTCACCAACCGTTACATTATTTCATTTTTCCATTTCCATGCAATTATCTAACACATTCAAGTCATCTATCTTTATTACATGTTCACCAATAAATTCATATCGCATTATCAAATTCAAGCCAATGCTCATCAAATTCACTTTCAACATTCATTAAGTTTTTAATAAGCTCAAATTGATTCACCATGAAGTTCAGTTTAATAATTCATGAGTATATTAGAAAAATCATTATTTTCATAAATGTTCCAATCAAATCGTCAATTTAACTTACCATCATTGAACTAACAAATTACAAGTGTTCAATCTTTTCACTATATCTCATTTATTAAGTAACCTCTCCTTTAATTCATGAATTTAAACTTAAGGTTGCAAACCAAGATTTGAAATGTTAAAACTCAAAGAATTGAACCACCATTCCAACTACAATCCATATCTTCATGAATTTCAATTAATCAAATCTCCAAGTTATATTCCATTAGTATTAAATATGGCCTAATTGGATAATTTGATTCGCTAATTAACTCAACTTATACATCACCCTCGATCTTAACCTTTTTCTCCAATCCACATAAAATTTAACTCAAGTTTCTTGGTTTACCAATTTGGACATTAAGTTTTACAGAAACAATTTTTATTTATTAACATCTGATTACCTCCCTATAATCAATCTAATCTAGAACTTCTTCTTAAGGTTCTGGATCTTTCTTCAAATCCTACTCATAATGTATGTTTCATCGTATTCTCCTTAAGTCGACTTATTCAATTCATCCAATTCAACAACATAGGTTTCAATCGTAAAACTATTAAGATTTTATTCATTCATTAACCTTGTCTCCCCAAACGAGTTTGGTTATTACCATGTCTAAGGTTTTTTATCAATTATTCCCCAAGTCATCCATTTATGCTATAAGTTGACCCATAAACTTATAATTCAGTATATTACAAGGCTCAAACTAATGTGCTTAAAACTCACCTTTCACATTTTCTTAACTGTCAAAAACCCAAACTAATTTATACTATATTTCAAATACATGGATCGTAGGTATATTATTAGTTTCATATTTATCCCAATGATTGAGCAAATCACCAAATTATTTTACAATCTTTCAACCAATCAAGTTACACGATTCGCATTTGAACACTTAATTTCATTCCTTATGTGACCACTTTGCCCAATTTCATAATTTCAAACTACATTTGTAATTCAAGCAGTCAAAAGTTGGTGTCTAATGAATTAAGTCCCGATTTAACTAAATAGTATGTTTCAAGATTTTAGTTACAAGTTAAATATTCAAATTCCACAATAAAACTCAACCGTCCATGTAATCAACCTCACAAATTTCAAAAATATAGATACATACCTCATTCTTGATCGAATTTTTGGTTTCACTTAGGGTTTAATTAGATTTCTAAAAATTCAACACAAATCAATGTGAACCGCCTGAATTAGTCAAGATGCTACCTTATGAGAGCCAACACGCCAAAAGCCGCAAGTTGGTAACCCTATGTTTTGGCCAACCTCCAAAAATGGAGTTTCTGTTAGCTTGTCACAGAACTATCATCAAAACCTCTGTTCATGCAGTAAAATCTTCAGAGAGTACCTGTCGGAGCCTTAAAATTTTAGATTTCGCCAGTCATAAACCTAGGTGGTTCGGCCCTTCTTGGCTTTTGGCTCCTGACTGCTTCCGTTTGATCTTAGTGTTGATTAATCCTTGAGAACCTCCAATCTCGGTGCCTAACCCAACCATTTCTGAAATCAGGACTGCTCCACGCTCTCCAATTTTCAACCGTGGAAAATAAGGAAAAAAAATAGGGGCGGAGAATATGGAATTAGCCCCAGCGGTGGTGGCTTAGGAATCCTATTTTGTAGCCTTCAATTCGATGTTATTACCACCATTTTCTTGAGAGATGATCACATTGGAGTGTAGAGGAAGCAAAGAGAATAAGAGAAGAAGAAAACCAACGGCTGAGGGAGGGCCTGGTCTCCCGTTATTTAAATTCCCCTACTTCCTTCTCCTAGAGTCTTCTAGACATGTACTCAAACCTCACTCCTTGGGAGAACAAAGAAGAATCAAGAAAGAAGAGGGGAAGGAAGATGGCGTAGATGATGGTGGGTTTTAGTGCTCATTCCCTGAAACAAGAGAAACGAGAGAGAGAGAGAGGGAAGAAGAGAGTTCGGCGCTGACAATAGGTGGGATTTGGAACCATTTGAGGCTTTTAATACTTAATTCACCATCCTCTTGAACCATCTAGAAGCTCAAACACTCCCATGGCTAGAAAAGAAGGCAACGAAGAAGAAGAGGGGGAGAAGGGTGTCGCCAGGTAGTGGTGGGATTTAAGGCTCCTTTATGTTTTTAAAATTATGTCTTTATCTCTCTCTCAACCCCTTCTAGAGGGACTTTTCTGTGATACCTAAAATTTGTTTAGGGGCATCATGCCCCAATCATTTTGGATCCTTAGAATAGGCCAACAAGAGATCTTCACCATTGAATTAAATATATAATAATAAAACAAAAAGTGAAAGTGGTTTTACACAACCCAAGGTGGTTTTCCATGTTTTCCCGCCAAAAATATAATGCATCCAACTTCTACCAGTAAATATGACCATTTTTACCAGTACATATGATCACTTCTACCATTGAATGTCATAATTCCTACCACTACATATGACCAATGGGTTTTATATTTTTCCTTCCAAAACTAAATATATATAACTTATATCAGTGCATATGACCATTTTTACGAGTATATATGAACATTTCTACAATTGAATCTCATAATTCTTACAACTACATATGACCAATGGTTAAACTCAATAAGATATATAACTTCTGCCAGTACATATGACCATTTTTATCAGTATATATGAATATTTCTACCATTGAATCTCATAATTCTTACCACTACATATGACCAATGGTTAAACTCAATAAGATATATAACTTCTACTAGTATATATAACCATTTTTAACACCATATATGAACATTTCTACCATTGAATCTCATAATTCTTACCACTACATATGACCAATGGTTAAACTCAATAAGATAGATAACTTCTACCAGTACATATGACCATTTTTACTACTATATATGAACATTTCTACCATTAAATCTCATAATTCTTACCACTACACATGACCAATGGTTAAACTCAATATTACAACTTTTACCACAACAATGTGGCGGTACCAAGCTAATGTGACTGTACCTACACCCAAATATGAATACTTTTACCACTCAATGTGATGCTTGAAAGTAATGCGGTAAACCTAAGGTGGAAGAATAATTGTGTTTCTACCACTCAATGTGACAAAACTTACAACTTGACATAAGAACTTCTACCACTCCATGTCATCTTTAGAAGTGATGTGGTATGTCAAAGATTGGTGTAAGGACACTTGTATTTCTACCACACAATGTGACAAAAATTACGACTGGAGTAGATGACTTTTACACTCTATATGATCCATGGAAGCAATGTGGTAAGTCAAAGGTTAGAGTAAGAATAGTTGGTTAACTACCATTCAATCTGATCATAATTATTACTAAAATTGACCACTTCTACCACTAGATATCATAAGTTCTACCACAGAATGTGACCTTTGGATTCCATGAGGTAAGACTTTGATCATAGGTCAATAGTGTTTCTACAACGATATGTGACAACTTCTAATGCTTAGATTGACAAATTCGACCACAAATTGTGACACTAGGATGCCATGTGTTAACACCTGTTTCATAGGTTGTGTGTTTCTACCACTCAAAGTGAATACTTCTACCACTCAACATGATAACTTCTACCACCATTTATGACCAATGTATTATATTTGCTACCACTTAATCAAAGGTCAAGTGAGTTTCTACCACTAAATGTGACTACTTCTACCACCAAGTATCATAATTTCAACCTCTAGATGTGACATTTGGAAGTCTTGTGGTAAAATTTATATCATAGGTCAAGTGTATTTCTACTACCTAATGTGACCACTTATACCACTATGTATGACAAATTCTACCACAACATGTGACACTTGGATGCCATGCATTACCACTTTGGTCATAGTTCAATTGAGATTCTACCACTATATGTTACCACTGCTACCACTAAGTATGAAGAGTTCTACCACTACATATGACACTTGGATGAAATGTGCTACCACTTTGTTCATAGGTCAAGTGACTTCTATCACCGAATATGACCACTTCTACAACTATGTGTGACAAATTATACCACAAAATGTGATACTTGGATGCCACGTGATACCACTTTGGTCGTAGGTCAAGTATATTTCTACCACCATATGTGACCACTTATATCACCATGTATGACAAATTCTACCACAAAATGTGAAACTTGGATGCCATGTGTTACTACTTTGGTTATAGTTCTAGTGAGTTTCTACCACTATATATGACCACTTCACCACCATGTATGATCATTTCTACCACTACATATGACACTAGAATGCCATGTGTTACCACTTTGGTCCTTGGTCAAGTGAGTTTCTACTACTATATGTCACCACTTCTACCACTAAGTATGACAATTTCTACCACTAAATATGACACTTGGATGCCATGTGGTACCACTTTGATCGTAGGTCAAGTGACTTCTACCACCTAATCTGGCCACTTCTACCACCATGTATGACAAATTCTACCACGAAATGTGACACATGGATGCCATGTGTGACCACTTTGGTTATAGGTCAACTGAGTTACTACCACTACATGTGATCACTTCTACCACCAAGTATGACCAATTCTATCACAAAATGTGACAATTGGATGCCATGTGTTACCACTTTGGTCATAGGTCAAGTGAGTTTCTATCACTACATGTGAACACTTCTACCACCAAGTATAACCATTTCTACCACCAAATGTGACACTTGGATGCCATGTTGTACCACTTTAGTCATAGGTCAAGTGACTTCTACCACCTAATATGACCACTTCTATCACTATGTAACACCAATTCTACCACAAAATGTGATACTTGGATGCTATGTGGTACCACATTGGTCATAGCTAAAGTGACATCTACCACCTTATATGACCACTTCGACCAGCATGTATGACCATTTCTACTACGAAATATGACACTTGGATGCCATTTCTTACCACTTTGATCATTGGAAAAGTGAGTTTCTACTATTTTATGTGACCACTTCAACAACTAAGTATGACCAATTCTACCAAAAAATTTGACACTTAGATGCCCAGTGTTACCACTTTGGTAATTGGTCAAGTGAGTTTTTACTACTATATATGACCCCTTCTACCACTAAGTATGACAATTTTGATCACTAAATATGACACTTGGATGCCATGTGTTACCACTTTGGTCATAGGTCAAGTGAGTTTCTACCACTACATGTGACCACTTCTATCACTATGTAACACTAATTCTACCACAAAATGTGATACTTGAATTCCATGTGGTACCACGTTGGTCATAGCTAAAGTGACTTCTACCACCTTATATGACCACTTTTACCAGTATATATGACCATTTCTACTACGAAATATGACACTTGGATGCCATTTCTTATCACTTTGGTCATTGGTAAAGTGAGTTTCTACTATTTTATGTGACCACTTCTACCACGATGTATGATCAATTCAACCACAAAATGTGACACTTGGATACCATGTGTTACCACTTTCGTCATTGGTCAAGTGAGTTTCTACTACTATATGTGACTACTTCTACCACTAAGTATGACAATTTCTACCACTAAATATGACACTTTGATGCTATGTGGTGCCACTTTGGTCATAGGTCAAGTGAGTTTCTACCACTATATGTGACCACTTCTACCATTAAGTATGACCAATTCTACCAGCAAATGTGACACTTGGATGCCACGTGATACAACTTTGGTCATAGGTCAAGTGACTTCTACCACCTAATCTGACCACTTCTATTACTATGTAAGACCAACTCTACCACAAAATGTGATACTTGGATGCCGTGAGGTACCGCATTAGCCATAGGTCAAGTGACTTCTACCACCATAAATAAATATGACACTTGAATGACATGTGGGACCACTTTGGTCATAGGTCAAGTGACTTCTACCACCTTATATGACCACTTCTACCACTATCTAGGACCAAGTCTGCCACAAAATGTGACACTCGTATGCAATGTGATACCACTTTGGTCATAGGGCAAGTGATTTCTACTACCTAATATAACCACAGTGACCACTATGTATGCCAATTCTACCACAAAATGTGACACTATGATGCCATGTGATACCACTTTGATCATAAACCAAGGGACTTCTACCACCAAATATGACCACTTCTACTACGATGTGTGACCAATTCTACCACAAAATGTGACACTTGAATGCAATGTGATACCATTTTGGTCTTTTGTCAAGTGAGTTTCTACCACTATATTTGACCACTTCCACCACCAAGTATGATCATTTCTACCACTACATATGACACTTGGATGCCATGTGTTACAACTTTGGTCATTTGTCAATTGAGTTTCTACTACTATATGTCACCACTTCTAACACTAAGTATGACAATTTCTACCACTAAATATGACACTTGGATGCCATGTGGGATAACTTTGCTCATAGGTCATGTGACTTCTACCACCTTATATGACCATTTCTACCACAATATATGACCAATTCTACCACAAAATGTGACACTTGGATGCCATGTCATACCACTTTGGTCATAAGCCAAGTGGCTTCTACCACCTAATATGACCTCTTCTACTACAATGTGTGACTAATTCTACCACAAAATGTGACACTTGGATGCCTTGTGATACCACTTTGGTCATAGTTCAAGTGAGTTTCTACCGCTATATGAGACCACTTCTACCACCTCGTATGATCATTTCTACCACTACATATGACACTTGGATGCCATGTGTTACCAATTTTAGTCATTTGTCAAGTGAGTTTCTACTAATATATGTGACCACTTCTAACACTAAGTATGACAATTTCTACCACAACATATGACACTTGGATGCCATGGGAAACCACATTGGTCATAGGTCAAGTGACTTCTACCACCTTATATGACCACTCCTACCACTATGTATGACCAATTCTACCACAAAATGTGACACTTGGATGCAATGTGATACCACTTTGGTCATTTGTCAAGTGACTTCTACCACCTAATATGACAACTTCTACTACTATGTGTTACAATTCTACCACAAAATGTGACACTTAGATACTATGTGAAACCACTTTGGTCATAGTTCAAGTGAGTTTCAACCACTACATGTGTCCACTTCTACCACCACGTATGATCATTTCTACCACTACATATGACACTTGGATGCCACGTGTTACCACTTTGATCATTTGTCAAGTGAGTTTCTACAACTATATGTGACCACTTCTACCACTAAGTATGACAATTTCTACAACTAAATATGACAATTGGATGCCATGTGGGACCACTTTGGTCATAGGTTAAGTGACTCCTTCCACCTTATATGACCACTTCTACCACTATCTATGACCGATTCTACCACAAAATGTGACATTTGGATGCAATGTGAAACCACTTTGGTCATAGGTCAAGTGACTTCTACCTCCTTACATAACCACTTCTACCACTATTTATGACCAATTCAACCACAAAATGTGATACTTGGATGCCATTTGATACCACTTTAGTCATAGGTCAATGGACTTCTACCTCTTAATATGACCACTTCTATGACGATGTGTGAACAATTCTACCATAAAATGTGACACTTGGATGCAATGTGATACCACTTTGGTCATTTCTCAAGTAAGTTTCTACTACTATATATGACCACTTCTACCACCACGTATGATCATCTCTACCGCTACATATGACAGTTGGATGCCATGTCTTACAACTTTGGTCATTTGTCAAGTGAGTTTCTACTACTATATGTCACCACTTCTAATACTAAGTATGACAATTTCTACCACTAAATATGGCACTTGGATGCCATGTGGGACTACTTTGGTCATATGTCAAGTGACTTCTACCACCATATATGACCACTTTTACCATTATGTATGACCAATTCTACCCCAAAATGAGACACTTGGATGCCATGTGATATCACTTTGGTCATAGGTCAAGTGACTTCTACCACCTAATATGACCACTTCTACTACTATGTGTGACCAATGCAACCACAAAATGTGACACTTAGATGCCATGTGATATCACTTTGGGCATAGTTCAAGTGAGTTTCTACCACTATATGTGACCACTTCTACCACCACGTATGATCATTTCTACCACTACATGTGACTCTTGGATGCAATGTGATACCACTTTTTTCATAGGTCAACGGACTTCTACTACCTAATATGACCACTGTGACCACTATGTATGACCAATTCTACGACAAAATGTAACACTATGATGCCATTTGATTCCACTTTGGTCATAAGTCAAGGGACTTCCTCCACCTAATATGATCACTTCTACTACGATGTGTGACCAATTCTACCACAAAATGTGACACTTGGATGCAATGTGGTACCACTTTGGTCACAGTTCAAGTGAGTTTCTACCACTATATGTGACCACTTCTTCCACCATGTATGATCATTTCTACCACTACATATGACACTTGGATGCCATGTGTTACCACTTTGGTCATTTGTGGAGTGAGTTTCTACTACTATATGTGACCACTTCTTCCACGATGTATGATAATTTTTACCACAAAATATGACATATGAGACCACTTTGGTCATAGTTCAAGGGACTTCTACCACCCTTATATGACCTCTTCTACCACTAGCTATGACCAATTCTACCACAAAATGTGACACTTGGATGAAATGTGATACCATTTTGGCCATAAGTCAAGTGATTTCTACTACCTAGTGAGACCACAGTGACCACTATGTATGACCAATTCAACCACAAAATGTTACACTTAGATTCCATGTGACATCACTTTGGTCATTGGTCAAGGGACTTCTACCACCTAATATGACAACTTCTACTACCATGTGTGACCAATTCTACCACAAAATGTGATACTTGGATGCAATGTAAAACTACTTTGGTCATTTGTCAAGGGAGTTTCTACCACTATACGTGACCACTTCTACCACCACGTATGATCATTTCTACCACTACATATGACACTTGGATGCCATGTGTTACAACTTTGGTCATCTGTGAAGTGAATTTCTACTATTATATGTGACCATTTCTACCACTAAGTTTGACAATTTCTACCACTAAATATGACACTTGGACGACATGTGGGACCACTTTGATCATAGGTTAAGTGACTTCTATCACCTTATATGACCACTTTTACCGCTATCTATGACCAATTCTACCACAAAAAGTGACATTTGGATGTAATGTGATACCACTTTGGTCATATGTCAAGTGATTTCTACTACCTAATATGACCACAGCGACTACTATGTATGACCAAATCTACCACAAAATGTGATACTATGATGCCATGTGATACCACTTTGGTCATAGGTCAAGGGACTTCTACCACCAAATATGACCACTTCTACTACGATGTGTGACCAATTCTACCCCAAAATGTGAAACTTGGATACAATGTGATACCACTTTGGTCATTTGTCAAGTGAGTTTCTACCACTATATGTGACCACTTCTACCAGCACGTATGGTCATTTCTACACTACATATGACACTTGGATGCCATGTGTTACCACTTTGGTTATTTGTCAAGTGAGTTTCTACTACTGCATGTGACCACTTCTACCACTAGGTATGACAATTTCTACCACTAAATATGACACTCTGATGCCATGTGGGACCACTTTGGTCATTAAGTTAAGTGACTTCTACCACCTAATATGACCACTTCTACCACTATGTACGACCAATTCTACCACAAAATGTGACACTTGGATGCCTTGTGGTACCACTTTGGTCATAGGTCATGTGTATTTCTACCACAAAATGTGACAACTTATGCCACCATGTATGACAAATTCTACCGCAATATGTGACACTTGGATGCCATGTGATACCACTTTGGTCATACGTTAAGTGAGATTCTACCACTGTATGTGACCACTTCTACCACGAAGTATGAAAACTTCTACCCCTAGATTTGGCACTTGAAAGCCATGTGCTAAAACTTATGTCATAGGTCATGTGTATTTCTACCACCTTATGTGACCACTTCTACCACTAAGTATGACAACTTCAACCACTAGATGTGACACTTGGAAACCATTTGCTAAAACTTATGTCCTATGTCTAGTGTTTTCTCTACCACCATATGTGACCACTTCTACACTAAGTATGACAACTTCTACCACTAGATGTGACACTTGAAAGCCATGTGCTAAAATTTATGTCCTAGGTCTAGTGTTTTTCTACCACCATATGTGACCACTTCTACACTAAGTATGACAACTTCTACCACTTGATGTGACATTTGGAAGCCCTGCTGTAAAACTTATGTCATAGGTCAAGTTTATTTCTACCACACAAATTGACCAATTTTACCACTGAATATGAAAACTTCTACCACTACATGTGACCCTTTGATGAAATGTGCAAAGTCTTTGGTCTAGGTCTAGTGTGTTTTTACCTCATAAAGTGACCACTTCTTCCACTAAACATGAAAACTTCTACCACTAGATGTGACCCTTAAATGAAACGTGCAAAGTCTTTGGTTTTTGGTCAAGTGTGTTTCTACCACATAAATTGACCACTTCTACCACTTCACATGGCACCTTCTACCAACTTCTATCACGTGGATCAATTTAGAGGCACACAAATCTAATTATTTAAATTATACATGCTGTAAATGCAAATAACAATTAGGCAATAATAGTTGTTTTTTTCATATGTGCATTGAAAAGAAAATCTCTGGTGTTTGGAAAAACTAGTAACCACTACATATAATGAATAGCTAAACTCAATATTACAAATTTTAACTTAACAAATCACAACCTTTAAATATAACAAAAGATGTAAGGAAGCGTTTATTAAATTGGAAGTAATGTATTAAATTAAAGGTGCAACGAATATTGTATTAAATTGGAAGCAATGTATTAAATTAAAGGTGTAAGGAAAAGTTTGTTTCTACCACTCAAAGTGACCACGTTTACCATAGGAGAAAACCACTTCTATCACTCAACGTGAACATTGGAAGGAATGTATCAAAATAAAGATGAAGAAAAAATTGTATTTCTACCATTTTATATGACAACTTCGACCACTGGACATTATTACTTATACCACCCAAAGTGACCATAGGCTGCCATAAGTCATAAGAGTAAGGCCAAGATTGTTTCTTCCACTGAAATTGACCACTTCTACCATGGAACGTGACCATAGGATGCCAAGTGGTAACTCAAAGGTCTAAGGCCATTGGTGTTTCTACCACTGGACATGACCACTTCTACTATAGAACGTGACTTTAGGATGCCATGTTGTAACTCAAAAGTGCAAGGCCAAATTATTTTCTACCATTGGACATGAATAGTTCTACCACTAGACATGACTACTTCTATCACCCAATGTGACCACAGGATGCCATGTGATAAGTCAAATGAGTAAGGCCAACAGTGTTTCTTCTACTCAAAGTGACCACTTCTATCACTTGATATGACCACTTCTACCACTCTATGTGATCATTGGATGCCATGTATTAACTTAAAAATGTTTCTACCACTCAAAATGACCACTGGACATTACCACTTCTACCACTCTATATGGCCATAATTACCACTGGACATGAGTACTTCTACTAATCTATGTGACCATATGATGCAAGTGGTAAAATCAAAGGTGTAAGAACACGTGTTTCTACCACTCAATATCACCATAATTACAAATTAAAATGACCACTTCTGCCACTCCAGGTGACCATAGGATGCCAAGTGATAGAAACATATTAATTTTGTGCTATCATGCTGATCAATTTTGTGCTATCAAGTGTGTTTCTACCACCTAATGTGACCACTCCCACCACGAAAGATGGCTACTTCTATCACTAAATATGACACTTGCATTACATGTGCTAACATTTTAGTCAGGGGTCAAGTGTGTTTCTACCACAATATGAGCCCACTTCTACCACTAAGTATGATAACTTCTACTACAAGATATGACCCATGCATGCCATGTGCCAAGTTTTAGATCTTACGTCAAGTGTGTTTTTACCACCTAATGTGACCACTTCTACCATCAAGGATGACAACTTCTACCACTAAATATGACACTTGCATGCCATGTGCTAACACTTTGGTCATAGGTCAAGTGTGTTTCTACCCCCATATGTGACCACTTCTCCAACTAAGTATGATAAGTTCTATCCCTAGATATGACACTTAGAACCCATGTGATAAAACTTTCGTCATAGGTCATGTGTATTTTTACCATATAATGTGACCATTTCTACAACAACAGATGACAACTTTTACCACTAGCTATGACCCTTGCTAGCCATGTGCTAAGTTCTAGGTCTTATGTCAAGTCTGTTTCAACCATCTAATGTGACCACTTCTACCACCAAAGATGACTACTTCTACCAGAAAAGATGACCATTTCTACCACCACATGTGATAACTTTTACCAATAAACATGAACACTTCTACCATTGGATATGACCCTTGAATGCCTTGTGGTAAAACTTTGATCATAGGTCAAGTTTGTTTCTACTACCATACCGGACCACTTTTACCACTAAACATGAGGACTTCTATCATTGGATATGACCCTTGAATTCCTTCTGGTAAAATGTTGGTCATTGGTCAAATGTGTTTCTACCACCATATGTGACAACTTCTACCAATAAAAATGAGAACTTCTACCATTGGATATGACCCTTGAATGCCTTGTGGAAAAACTTTGGTCTTAGGTCAAGTGTATTTCTACCACCATATGTCTCCACTTCTACCAGTAAGCATGAGAACTTCTACCATTCGATATGACCCTTGAATGCCTTCTGGTAAAATTTTGGTCATAGGTCAAATGTGTTTCTACCACCATTGGTGACCACTTCTACCAATAAACATGAACACTTCTACCATTAGATATGACCCTTGAATGTCTTGTGGTAAAACTTTGATCATAGGTCAAGTGTGTTTCTACCACCAAATGTGACTACTTCTACCAGGAGATGTGACCATAATTACTACAAAACAAGACCACTTATACCACTATATATGATCATTGGAAGCCTTGAACAAAATCAAGTGTGTTTGTGGAAGTGTGTTTCTACTAGGATATATGACCATAATTACTAGCTAACACGATCACTTATACCACTAGATGTGATCATTGAAAACCTTGAACAAAATCAAAGTTGGAAGTAGATGTGTGTATCTACCAATATATGTGACCACAATTACTACATAACAGGATAACTCATACCACTAATGGCGAGAGTTATTGGAAGCGTGGAAGTAGAAGTATGTTTATACCACGAGATGTGACCATAATTACATATAACATCACCGCTTATACCACTTGATGTGATCATTGGAAGTCTTGATTATAAGCAAAGGTGTAAGGACCATTTTGATTACTCAATGTTAGCAATTAATACAAAGGGGCAGCAAAAGAATACTTTTACCATTGCATGTGATGCTAGCTATAACTTCATATGAGCTTTTTTACTACCTCATGTGGTGGTTCACCCATTAGAACAAATGGGCAACAGCATGAATACTTTTCGTACTAAGAAGTATCATACCTACTATTAGACATGATCATTTTAACAACTCAGTGTGTTGATGTTAAACAAATGTGGAACAAATAATTTGACCAATGTATGTGACAATACCTACTACTTAGTATGAAGAATTTTACTACTCCATGTAATGATTCGTCTTTTAAATGAAACGTCCTATAACATGAATATTTTTACCACAATATATGAGTATACCTACTACTTAATTTGAATATGTTTACTACTTTATGTGATGATTTAGCCATTAAAACAATCTTCATGAGAAGGGCTATAATTATTACCATAACATCTAACAACTCCTACTACAAAACGTGCATATGCTTACAGGCTAATGTGAGCAATCATTAAATCAACAAGTAAGAATATTCTAAAGCAATCCCAAGTATGATTTTTACCACTTTTACTACTAATCATAACTACACATTTCATGTTTTTTCTATGCCAAGGTTGCCTCTTGGGAATCCTCCGGCCTTGTCTTCGGCCCCCTAGCCATTGCTTTGAGCATGCCAGGGCACCTCTAGTATTGTATTGGCCATGCCCAAGACACCCCTACATGTTGTATTGCGCATGTATTACTTACTTCCGAGAATGGTTTTCACAATGGGATGTGACTTCACCTCCTTGCTGTGTCCATCTCATTACCCTCATTCGTAACATTCTCTCCTTCTATTCATATGCACTTCTACACCAATGTCATGTTAAGGTTGCAGTATTGGGAATTCGCTCGCCTGTGCTAATTGGGTTGCCCTAGGCATTGCTTTGTGCATGCCAATGGCAACTCTATGTCATTGGATATGCAATAGGGAATCTCAGTGCATTTTTCTCTTTAAAACTAAAAATGTAAATTTGAAACTGCTTAAAAGAAAAACGTTGATAGCAAACACATTTATAGTAGAAACACGTGACAAATGAAAGCGTTTTTAGGAAATTTACACTTAAAACGTACTCATCTAATGCGTTTCCAAGGCCTTTTTACATTGAAAACGTATATAGCATCACAATTGTTAGGTCAATTTTATTTATGCTAAAAACATTATCATCACTACCATTTTTAGTTTTCTCACACTAAAGACGTTAATAGCATAAACATCTTCAATTCAACTAAAAACATTCTTATCATAAACGTTTTTAGTGCAATAATTACTAAAAATGTGTATACTATCAGCGTGTTTAGTGTATGTACACTAAAAACGTTAATAGCTTCAGCGTTTTCATTGTAATTTTATTTACACTAAAAAAGGGAATAGTATCTGCACTTTACGCTATAAATGTTTTTGTTAAAACCAATTTCTTTTTTAAACGCTTGTTCACAACACGTCTTCATATTACATAACACGCTTTAAACGTTATATGCAAACAGTCTTCTTGTTCCACTTCACTCGCAGACTAAGTCTCTCTCTCGCGCTCTCTCTCTCTCTCGCTGCCTCTCTCTCTAGCTTTCTCAATTGCCTCTGATATTTCTTGTTAAGGTATGTCAAATACATTCTCGTTTGTGTATTTCCCTGCATGCACAAATAAAATTTCTTACTACCAACTGCCAACTGCTAAAATCTACAATACCCTAAGGCGATTTGTTACTGTTTGGTCGAATTAAAGTTTGGGGCTTGATTGTTCTTTTCATGTCACCTGATTGTTCTAAGTACTTCTCCCAATATGTTTCTCTATAACCATCTGGCTCACGTATGTTCTTTTCAATTCGTAGTCTCTCAACATGGCAGAAAGGCAATGAGATATTGAATAAAACGTGAACCAGATGGTTCTAGAGAAACCGCCTCATTTATTTTTTGTTTCTTTCGAAATCATTCAAACCGGACAGATTGTTCCAAACAAGCATCCTGCAATTTCATGACTTCTCTTTTTCCATTTGGTGAATCTAATCACTGCCCTCTCTCTCTTTCCTAACCTTCTTCATTGGTTCTTGCTATGACCGTTATTGCCCAATATGTTATAGTCTAATATGTTTGTGCGTTCCATCTTATGGTATGGGCTGAGGTTTGATTAGTGGCCTATCATATGTGTTCTTGTGTTAGTAGTTCTCATTTCAACTTCTATAATTTCTCTGTGTTGGTTGAGTTAAATCTTCTTCTGCTTATAGGACATGGGATCATCAACATCTTATTTACCGTTGCGATGTGCGTGTTACTATAGTTGCCTAGTTCGCCGAAGGTCGTTTTGGTGTTTGCAGTTTCTTTTATACATTTTCTGTATTTTAAAACTGCAGGAATGCAAATTGGTTTAGTTATATGCTCACACATAATTGAGTTTGCTTCTATACAACAAATTCGATAGATTATCAATTATATGACCTTCTTCGTTGTTTATATTATACATTGATCATTGTAGTCAACCTATCCCCTTAGAAAGGTACTGCCGCTTCCACCCAGCCAACCTTCTCTGAAACCTCTCTACAACCCCATCTCAAACACCCTACGCCTTAAAGGATACCAGTAAAAGGCCCAAATAAAAATGTGAATGAGCTCCAATCTTCCAACCCAAAATAGAAGGCTTTCTCATAAGTTTAGAATAGCACCCACCAAAATAATCTATACCTTGATCAAATTCAAATGTAACCCCGACACACCCTCAAACC
>JAOTRH010083847.1:0-16991 GCA_034768845.1 Heliamphora exappendiculata | reverse complement strand
TTTAAATTTTATTTTTATATTTTTACCATCTAACTTAAATTTAAAATTATAAGTATAAATATACTATAATTTAAAAAGTATAAGTGTATATAAATATAAATTTTCAAAATTAAAAATTATATTTCTAAAAATATACTTCTAATTTTAATTTGTTTATATTTACATAAGCAAGATGAGAGCAGTTGAATATCGTTTGTTTGTTAACAATAAATTAGGTAATTTTATTATAAAACTTTTTAACGACAAAATTAATTTTCGTCGCCTCAATAAAAATGATGGCGGGAACTTAAGATGTTTCTTGTTAATTTTTATTTATGTCATTAGCGACGAAAATATGGGGTCGTTAAAAACATAATGCAATTTATGACGAAAAAGTATTTTGCTCGCCACAAGTCTTCTAGTTAGCGATGAAATAAGGCCATTAGCGACGAAAATATTAGCCTCACTGAAAACTATACACAATTTACGACGAAAAAGTATTTTTCTCTTCAAAACTCTTCTATTAGAGACAAAATATGAATTTCTTGACCTTTAACTTACCTTTACCTACAAAATGTATTTTTGTCGCTTGATTTCGTCGCTAAATACCCAGATTCTTATAGTCCATGTTGAATGTAGGCGGTTTGTGTCTATTCCCATATGCCAAACAGCCCGAAAAATTTAAGATATCAAAAATGAAAAAGTTTGATGGCACTAGAGATCCCCAGATTCATCTGAGGATGTACGTTGGAACTCTCTCCCCCATGGAGATTGACGATCAGCTCAAGGCCCAATTGTTTCACCGATCACTTTCTAGGGCAGCACAAATGTGGTTTCTCTCTTTAGAGGTGGCTAAGACTAGAACTTGGAAAGATATAGCCACTCCTTTCATCAGCTAATACAACTATAACGTCTAGTTGGACGTCACCACTAGAGAGCTGGAAACAACTCATCAAGAAAATCGAGAATCATTTGTTGACTTTTTAACCTGGTGGAGAGGCAAGGCAACCAAGATGACGAACCGGCCTACTGAGAAAGAACAAGTGAGAATCGTGGTGAAAAACCTGTAGTCCCCTCTGAAGCGTTACCTTATCACACAATCGCTCTCTACTTTTGAACAGCTATTTAACGCTGGGGTGCAGATTGAGGATGCCATTCAGTCTGGAGATGTTGAGAAAGCTGAGGCCAGTTAAAAACTAAGAAGGACCTTCCTTGCTAACACCCAAAATTAGTCTGCTACTGTAAACCTCATTTCCCACTCGAACAAGTTTAACCTTTTGAACCCTTTATCCTCTGCCCAACAATCAAACAGTACCCAACAGTCAAACAACAGTCAACAGTCTTAACAAAGGCCAAGGATAGTCTTCACTCCCCTCAACATTTCATTATCCACAGCCCTGAATTGACTTATCGGGAAAGGGCTCATCAAGCTGTTGGACCCCATGCCCGTACCTGATCCCCTACTGCTGCGATATAATGCTTCTCATTATTGCACCTACCACCAGGGTCACAGGCATTTGATTAATAATTGTATGAGGCTCCGACATGAGATCTAAGATGTCATCGATAACAAAGTAATCCCTCCACCCTCTGCTACTCAAAAGCCAAATGTCACAACTAATCCTCTGTCAAACCATGCCAAGCAAGCTGGGGTAAACTACATGTCTCTAGGACAATCAGAAGATCCAATCCAATACATCTGTTCGGCGCATCTGCCACGCTCGCATGTTCCAATTATCGAGGATCAGGCAGCCTGTTCACTAATTATGGATGGAAACGACTGGAATATGATGGAGGAATTGAATGATGATGCTTGGGAAGGGTATCAAATGGTCATCCAAGCTAATCAACAAGAAGAGGAGAAACGTAATGAAGAGCACGATTGGCCGTTGGACTACCCGACATGGCCATATGGATTTGACCATGTGCTCGACGAAATCACTCTTCCTCAGCTTTTTGGGGAGGAGATATTTATTGATGACATGCAATCCTATTAGTTAGTGAGGGTTGTGCTGATATTAGATGGGGATGAATGGATTGACTTCTGGACTGCTCGAGAATAGTAGGTGGGTTTTATTAGAGAGGACATTTTGGAAGAGGTTGACAATACGTGGGCCATTGAGGATGATGAGGAAAGAAGAGGAAGAGCAATGATCACTGACTTGAATGATTTATGGGCATTTGAAATCCCTCTGTGCGTAGATGAAGTAAGATAGATTGACAGTGCAATGCTGAGATTGTGGGATCCCGAGAAAGGTGTAGAACATCTAACTAGGGGTGGGCGGCATTTCAAGCCGGCTCAGCTTGAAAAAGGGCAATCAAGCAGGAAGGGAAAAGAGAACGAACAAGAAGAAGAGTACGACACTGTACTGAAGCAGTTGAAGAAAACACAGGCTACCATTAGCATATGGTGCTTGTTGATGGCTTCACATCGGTAACGGTAAGCTGTGTTGAAAGTTCTGAACAAAGCCAATGTGTTGATAGATGTGACCCCTGAACAGTTGATTAGATTAATACTACTAGCTGCAGAGCCAAAATGAATTTATTTTTCGAAGAAAGATTTACCATTAGAAGGGAAAAATCACAATAAGTCTCTACACATTACAGTCAAGTGCTTAGAAAAATGGGTCCTAATAACGCTCATCAACAACGGTTCAGCCTTGAACGCTTGCCCACTCAAAATTGCAGTTTATGTAGGGATGAGGCCGAACCAATTTGTGCCCTACAGTCATGGAGTCCAGCCCTACGATAACACGAGGAGGGATGTGTTGGGACTGGTATCATTCGCAGTATCAGTGGGGCCTTTGGAGACGTTAGTTAAATTCCATGTACTGGACGTGCTAGCCTCCTTTAATCTATTGTTGGGCAGGTCTTGGCTGCACGACCCAAACATCTAAGAAGTTCCATCTACTCTCCATCAAAAGCTAAAATTGATCAAGAATGAGGCAGTGATGATCATCCATGGTGAAGATAGTAATCAACGCTCGAGAGGAGAGGGCTCGACTCTCTTGGAGGTTCAGCATGGGGAGGAGGATGTGACGTTAAGTGGGTTCCAATTCAATGAAACTCAAGTTGTGAAGATGCTGTTAAAGGAGGAGGAAAATTACATCAACCCACGAGCGGTTACAATGATGCGGAAAATTTCTTACTTCTCAGGAATGAGGTTGGGTCGCAAACAACAAGGTATTTCGGAACCTATCCAAGTATTACCAACTTCACGCCATTTTTTTCTTGGGTACAAACCAACATAGGAAGATTTAGAAGGGCCTAAAAGAGGATGGAAGGCCAAGCATTTAGAAATGCTCAACGAGTACTTTGTTAAAGAAGGAAAAGATTTCCTGTACTACAGCTTCCCTGAGCCATGGATCGATGAAGAAACCAACCAAAAGTTGCTTGGGCTAAAAATCTTCTTTGGCCATCAGTTATCTAATACAAAAGAAGTTGAAATAATGGAAGGAGAAGAGGAAGGAAAGAAGATCCAGGAGGAGGATTGGGTGGACAAGCTTAATGGTGTCGACATGGGATTGTTGTTCAACGAAAAGATGGCTCAGCAGCACATGACTGACCAAGACTGCTTCATGATGGGTTTCAGCGCACTAGCCAACTGCATCGAACTCATTATAGATGCGGCTGTAAAAGAAGTGAAGAATTGGACCTTAGAGTTTGGTAATGTGCATGTTGTCTGTTCTGAGTCAGAGTTTGAGTCTGAGTCTGAGTTTGTGATTGAGAGCACGTCTGTTTGTGCACCTTCACTGTTTATGCTTTTGAGTTTGTAATTTTGACTTCTTTTAATGAAATGAGCAAGATTTTTGGTTACTCCGCTTTGTTTGATTTATTTCATACGCTTTTCAATGATTTTGAATTCAATAGGAATCTCCCCGAAGAAATAAAACTTTTAATAAAAAGTGAAGAAGAAATGTGCGCCCAACCAATAATTGAAGAAATTTTGTCAATAAATCTAGGTAATGAGACAAACCCACACAATGTACAAATTAGTTCTTCTTTATCCTTAATTGAACATGAACAATTAATAACTTTACTAAAGGAATTCAAAGATGTATTTGCATGGTCTTACGAGGATATGCCTGGAATTGATCCCGACATTATCCAACACCATATCCCCTTGTACCATGATGCTAAACCGATCAAACAAAAGTTGTGACAGATCCGACCAGAATGGGCTTTGAAGATTAAAGAAGAAGTTGCCAAACAAATTAATGTTGGATTCCTAATGGTAACCGAGTATCCAAAATGGGTAGCCAATATCGTGCCGGTGCTAAAGAAGGACGGTCGTATCTGAGTCTGCATAGATTTTTGAGATCTAAATAAGGCTAACCCAAAGGATGACTTTCCACTGCCATACATCGATGTTTTGGTAGACAGTACGACAGGGCATGCCTTGTTATCATTCATGGATCGCTTCTCCAGGTATAATCTAATTCTGATGGATCCCAAGGACAGAGAAAAGACGACGTTCACCAAACCTTGGGGCACTTATTGCTATCGTGTGATGCCGTTTAGTTTGAAGAATACAGGGGCAACCTATCAGAGGGCTGCTATTACTTCACTACATGACATGATACATAAGGAGGCTGAAGTGTATGTGGACGATATGATAATAAAATCTAAGGATTGGGATGGCCACATCGTAGCGCTGCGAAAGTTCTTTGAAAGGATTCAAAAATACAAGATGCGACTCAACCTAGTGTGCCTTCGGGGTTACCGCCGGAACGATGCTTGGGTTTATAATCACTTAATGAGGCATTGAAGTCAATCCTTCAAAGATTAAAGCAATCTTGGAAATGCCTCCTCTAAGGACCAAGCGAGAAGCAAGGGGCTTCCTAGGAAAAATACAGTTCATCAGTCGATTCATTACAAAATTAACAACTACCTGCGAGCTGCTCTTCCGTTTGCTGAAGAAAGGAGTTGAGTTCGAATGGGATCAAAAATGCCAAGATGCCTTTGAAGCTGTATGACAGTACCTATAAAATTCACCTGTTCTAGCTCTCCTGAACTTGATAAGCCACTAATCCTCTATTTGTCAGTGACTAATTTCAGCTATGGGATGTATGTTGGCGCAAGAAGGTGAAACTAGAATAAAAAAGGTTGTCTGCTACTTAAGCAAGAAGATGACGGGATCAGAAATATGATACACACCATTGGAAAAGACATATTGGGCTTTAGTTTGGGCTTCTAAAAAATTAAGGCATTACATGCTGTCTTTTGCGGTGAATGTCATTTCCCGGATGGACCCGTTGAAGTACTTATTTGAGAAGCCAGTGCTGACAGGAAGGTTGACTCGATGGTTGCTATTATTATCAGAGTTTGATCTTAAATACATCACCAGAAAGTCAGTCAAGGTAGAGCAGTGGTAGAATTCTTGGCCGACTAACTAGTTGAGGGAGGTGAAGACACAGAGTTCCAGTTTCCTAACGAACAGCTGATGAAAGTCGGGGATGACAAGTGGACTCTATATTTTGATGATGCATCTAATTAATATGGCTATGGAATAGTAGTCCTTCTTGTCACTTCTGATGAATCACACGTCCCTTTATCTTTGAAGCTCAATTTTGAAGTTACCAGCAATCAAGTTGAGTATGAAGCATGTTTAGCTGGATTGGAGGCAACCTTAGAATTAGGGGTATGAAAGCTAGAAGTCATTGGAGACTTGGCATTGGTGGTTTCACAAGCAAGAGGAGAATGGAAGGTTCGGGATGTGACATTGATTCTCTACCATCAAGAGTTGGAGAAGTTGATACCATGTTTTGAATCAGTAATCTTCACCCATGTGCCAAGACTGTAGAACAAGTTCACTGACGCATTGGCTACCCTAGCATCCATGATTGACATGCCACTTGGAGTTCTCAGCCTTTGATAACCAAATAGAAGAGAAAGCCGGCATATGAGGTGACAGCCGCAATCGAGGATAGCATCGACGACCTTCTATGGTATTTTGATATCTAAAACTTCGTGAAAAATGAGAATATCCCAAGTTTGCCAGTAAGAAAGGAAAAAGGACGATACGAAGACTATCAACATAGTTTGTCATTTACTGAGGAAGACTGTATAAACAAGGGCATTCTCGTGTCAATAAGCTGTGTGTCAACACTGAAGAAGGTCAAGAGTTGATGAAAGAGATACATGAGGGGGTCTGTGGACCTCATATGAGTGAAAATATGTTAGCCAAAAAGATCCTACGACAAGGATATTTTTGGATGACAATGGAGAGAGATTGTATACAGTTCGTGCCTAGATGTCTTAAGTGTCTGATCGACGCAAACCTTATGCACATTTCCCCACCTCAACTATATAGCCTGGCATCGCCATGGCTATTCTAGGTATAGGGCATTGATGTAATTAGTAGAGTAACACCGAAGGCGACAAATGTGCACAACTTCAGTCTAGTGGCCATTGACTACTTTACCAAGTGGGTGGAAGCAGCCTTGTACTCAGTACTGAAAGCCTCTCATGTTACAAAGTTCATCAAGCAAAACATCATTTCTCAGTACAGGGTCCCCCATGAGGTTATCTTGGATAATGGCTCGCATTTTCAAGGTGAGGTCTAGGAACTCTTCGAATAATACCAGATAGTGGCATACAAATCCTCACCATATCAGCCGCAGACCAATGGAGCAGTTGAGGCAGCAAACAAGAACATCAAGAAAATCCTACAAAAGACGATCAACGCACATAAGGATTGGCCAGAATATCTACCACTTGCACTTTGGGGATACAGGACATCAATCAAAACTTCAACGGGAGCTACTCCATACCCTTAAGTGTACGGGATGGAAGCTGTGCTTCCCATTGAGGTGGAAATTCCTTTGCTAAGAGTAGTGGCTGAGATCGGTATTTCAGAAGCAGAATGGTAAAGGAACTGAATGGAAGAGATGCTCTTATTTGATGAAAGGAGGCTGTAGGCTCTATTTCATGTGCAAAGATACCAAAGGAGGATAGCTCAAACATTCAACAAGAAGGTCAAGACTCGGGATCTCTGTCACGCCCTGAACCCTGGGAACCCGTGAACTAACCCCAAACCTACCCATCCAAAGGTCATCCATTAACACTTCCATTATACTTTAGATTTGAATTCAAGACTCATTTAGAAATAAATATTTTCTTGAGCAACTATATTTTTATTTGTACAACACATAACAAATTCTAAACAATTCTTTAAGTCTCACAAGATCTTTTATAAAACAAATGTTATTTCACTCATTCGACTCATCAAAAAAAAAGAGAACAAGATTAAATACATCAAATCCTTTAACTTTAGGTGTACACATGGCATAAAGAAAAGAAATACTAGGCCCGTCTTCAAGCCCATTCCCAAAATGCCTCCATCATCTCGGTATCATCTATTCTCCTCGGAGCCTAAAAAATGATTTAGCAGTCATACGTAAGCCGAAACTCGTAGGATAAAGATTAACTCATACATAATGCATGACTTATGAGGTGTGATGGGTGTAACCAAAAGAAAATGCACATTTTCACTAAGTTTTTCCCTTAACACACTCACGCACACCCAGATTTATCTTCATTTATCCATTTATTTACTATTCATCATTTCTTCATTTTCATTCCCGATTTTCACAAAACTGTATTAATTTTAACGAACCGATGTCGGGTGCTTCTTATAGAAACCCCTCCCTATTAATCCCAATAGGCTACCCGAAGCCATTGGGTAATAGATAGCTCTATAAATCACTACGACACAATACCACATTTTGGGGACTAACCTATGGGTATGTGGTCCCCATCTTGTGCAAGTTTCTGGTCTTTCACCACGGAGCCGCTAGCCCAACTTATTCCACATCAATCCGTACAGTTCATTTTAGGTTAATTAGACTTATTTTAACAACCCGGGAGTCCAACCGATAAATGGTTTTTCTCCCACTCATTACCGTACTATATCATTATGATTCTCAACCCCAAGTTACCATCACAACGTTTAGTATTCAATTTCTCATTTCCCAACTTTCATTATACAATATCTCATTTCGCAACTTTTGTTACACAGTTTCTCATAAATCACAGTGTTATCACATACCCATAACACAAGGTTGATATCAGAGCATCACATCAATTTTAAAGGAATACACCCATCATGTATACATATACAAATATCAATTTGAAACTCACGTTTAGTGTAAAGAAGACTCAATCAGTAGGTCCAATACATGGATTCCAACTCAATCTTGATATATTCATAGCTGTGCCACAAGCTCAAGGGGCTAGGAATTTAGTAAAAAGGGCCAATATTAACGAAAATGTGTTTTTCCAAAACATTCGGCTAAAAACAAGTGAAAATGGTTAAGAAATTTTGACATACCCTCACTATTTTAATCATAACTTTTTCTAAAAAATAAATTTTTTGTGAGAGTAGTCTTGTTGGAAACATGACTTCCGGGGCTTCGATTTGAGTACAAGAACGACCCAATTCGGAGTCCGGATGAGGGAGATTTTATCGAACAAAGTTGGCCCTACGCAGTTAGTCCGCTCGAGCAGACGTCGAGCACTCGAGCACCCAACTCTCTGCCAATTGAGCGCTCGAGCAGACAGTGCTTCGCTCGAGCGCGCTGTCGCTCAAGAAAAACCCAGATTTGCCCCTGTTTTGATTTCCAAACCCTAAAATGCATTCTCTTCACAATTATACTTCAAATTTATGTTTTTCAACTCAAAACATTGGATTTAAAGTTTCACAAACCCTCTTTTGTATCACAATTATTCAACCAATCAAGGTAAATCACTTCTCAAACCACTCAATTTCATAAACCCAACTATACTCACACATATCTATCAAATATTCAAATCTCATATGAAATCAACTTAATTTTTATGTATGTAAGGAATATATCAACCCAAATCAACGAAAACTATGAGAGAATCTAGATCCTATCTTAGATTTGCTCAAAAGCTTGATATTCTTCAAATTTCTCCCTCTTAGGGTTTGGGTGTTGAGAGATCTTGGCTCCTTGGGCTTTATCTTCAATTTCCTTGCTCCGAAGCTTGTTTTCCATCCTTGGTTACTCCCAATCTAGTCCCAAAGCCTCACTTTGAGTGACGAAGGGTTTGGGTTTTTGGGTTTTTCTCTCACTCTCTCTCTCAAAGAGAAGAAGAAGAAGAAGAAGAAGAAGAAGAGAGAAGAAGGGAGGAGGAGATGAGATGATATGAGAGTGGTCTCTCCCTCTCTCTCACGAGGGATATACACATATATAAACCCCAACTTTCTCCAACATTCGAGAATACTCTAAACATCTCCTGATAGTCCGCTCGAGCGGACCTCCACCGCTCGAGCAGTGACCCCTGAAGTAGAATTCTGCGAATTTTTCAGAAACACATCTCAAACTCCCAACTTTGCACATATTTTGGTATTTCAAATTATCTATTAATTATCCATTAACACATCCATAACAATATCATTCATCACCAGGTATCTTAATTTCACTTTCACATATCGTTAAGTCAACCGTTAACGAGATAAATTTTATGGCACCCACCCTCAATTTTAATTTCTTCTCTTCTCTTATCGAAAATATAAATGAATAAAATAAACAGGTACCGGGTCCTTACAATCTCAAAGAAGGAGATCTGATTCTTAAGAAAATTAGAGCTCCTATCTTCGACCCTAGGGGCAAGTTCAAGCCAAACTGGTTCGGACTGTTTCTGATCAAAACCATTATGACTGATGGTGCAGTCATTATTATAGATTTGGATGGCAATGTGTTCTCCACTCTAGTCAACCTCGATCACCTCAAAAAGTACTATCCTTGAGGTAAAAATAAAGATAAAATAAAAGCTCACTCAGTTAAAAATCAAAAAAAAAACTCAGGTAAAAGTTAGAGTAGCCCGCAAGGCCAAAAACCCAAAACAACGACCTTGGCCAAAGTTAAGGCATCACAAAAGGAGAGCGTCAATACCCGAGTGCAAATTGAGCCCGAACTACGTTATGGCCTGATTCCATTTTTAGGATACGTAGGCAACTTTTTTAAAGAAGTCCAGCCACATTCTTTATTTTTATCTATCTTTGAATCTAAGTAAGACCAATGCGAATTTATTTCTGGATTTGGATAATAAAGTCATTTAATTGAACCAAAAAACCTTGGATAATTTTGAACCTTCTTAAACATAATGTGGGATTTTAATTTGAGTTACAAAGTTTTAAAAATAAAAGGGAGGGCGCGAAAGTCCCAAACTCTACAAACAAAATAAAAAAAAAGCTATGAAATCTTTAAAATAAAGCAGAAGTCCTCAAATCTTCCTCCTTTTTGTTGCCTATTTTCCTTCTTCTTTTTCTTTTTTCTCCTTATCCTGCATCAGCCATGTCCTGTACTCAGTAAAAAGCTCATAACACTATAGCTCCTGCACCTCCATTCGTGAGCAAGACGGCCAGGCATCTTGATATAATGCTAGAAATGGGGCCCGTAGTGCAGATGAAAATAAATAACCTTGGATACTGTGAAGGATGACCTGACTACGATCGAACTGCTGCATGATTCGATGAGAATAATAGAAAGTAGTTTGATGTAGACCAATCAACAGAACACCAGGGTGATCCATAGTAGTTAGAGTCATGGCAGGGACTCGCCACCAGGGGCACTGCCAAGTGATATATGGACTAGTCAGAGAGGAGAAATACTGTCGCGAGGCTGCCTCAGTGTTGCATATCTAATAATAGGGACAATAAAAGAAAGCTGCAGCACTGTGTCTATCAGTAGGTGATTTTTGCACAATATTCACTTTTTCCATCAGCCAGATCTACAGCAAAAGTTAGATCAATAAAAAAAAGCCTTGTAGTACGACAGAAGTCTGATAAAGCAAAAGGTTTGAGCTTACCTAAAGAAGCAAGGGGCTATCGAAAAAAGTAGTGGTGTCACCACGATGAACAGCATCTAGGCCCAGCAGTGTCTCAGCTAAGACAAGTGGTACAAAGTCCTTTTCTATCCACATCTAACTCGCGATATCAACCAGTGCGCAACTAACTCGCCCATCAAGAGGGATGGGAATATAATTGGAAAGAAGATAGAAACAAAGGGCATTACGATGATGCAGTTGAAAGTCGAGGTCACTAAGGTTGTCGGTAGGATGGAACCACTCAATGAGCCATGAAATTTTAAGGTAGTCACCCGATGTCAGAAGAGAAGCTTCTGTCCTAGACAGGCCATAGAGTTGCATCACCGACTGCCAAGCAGAAAGGAAGAAAGTGGGGACAACAATGGAACTCCACAGAGTCAGGCCCAAAATAGCAGCAAACTTCTCTACAGTGGGGCATAGCTCTTTAAGGCCGAATCGAAAGGCATGGGATTGCGGGTCCCATAGTTGAGCGACAACTTTCAATAATGGCCTGTCAATCTTTACTGCCATTAGAGAAAACAAGGAGTTGATACTGAAAGGGGCAAAGTTTAAATGTTCGATATGGGAGAATGCTTTAACCCATGTAGAAAGGGGATTAGCCATTTTGGGATGAGGAGTGACAGAAAATGGGGTTACTAAGGCTGTATTTATAAAGCATGAAAAGGATAGAGATAAAAAAAATAGCAAAAAGTGCAGTCATTGTGGTGACCGCCACCTTGGAGTAGGCGACCGCCAACTTAAAAGTACACCATACAGTGACATCATCTTGTTGACCAGGCGACCGCTATGTCAGTCTTGATGGAAGTGGCGACCGCCATGTTGGATTATAGCGACTGCCATGTTAAAAGGTGGCAGGCATGTATCAGTTTGTGGTTTCTGCATTCTCTGTAAATTTTGACATTTGTATCATACATCCAAGATAGTTTGAGTAGAAAATAAAGGGAAGTCATACTACAAATAAATATAAAGCAATAAATGGAACGAAGGCCCAAAAAAGCATCAAAAAGTGGCAGAATATAGAATAACATGAACTGGGGCATCCAAGCCCAATAACCAGTAAATAGAGGCCCATAGGCCCATAAATGAATCAAATTGGGGCACGCAGGCCCATAAAACCAAATGTATCAAAATAAGTGTATTAGAGTAAATGTAAACTAGGAGGGAGCTCTCTCTCTCAAACATGCCTCAGGTAGACTGGGTGGACCCGACGGGAGGAAGGACCAGCCTCGTCTGGGCTAACGGCTTCGAAGAGCCTCTCGACGTCGTCACTATCGTCACCATTACTGCCGGAGGAGGAAGATATGGCTCTGGAGTAATTTCTGGCAGAAGAGATGGATCCGCTAGAGTGAGCTCTAGAGGAAGTAGCACGAGATCCATGACCTCGAGCTGGGGCTAGAACCGGAGCAGGAGAAGGAACGGGAGTCTGTGGCTGGATGATGATAGCAAGTGGTAGTGGAGGATGTCAAAAGAGAAGTAAGACTCAGAATAGAATAATGAAAGAAAGTGTAGAAAAGATGAAAGAAGGTATAGGATACTCATAATGGCCACTGGTGTAACAGTAATGCCAGCATCTCGCATGGTGGCATCCATCTGGCGAACCAATGCTTTCAGCCGGTGACCATTAGCATCATGCGATCTAGCCAAGCCTGGTCAATCTGCAAAGAATAAAAGAGAATAGCTCAAGAAAACTAAACAAATAAAAAAGGGTAAGTAACTGAGGGAAAGGCGAAAGACAAACCTGGCCGATGTCAGCCCTGAATTTTGGTGCTGGCAGAACAGGAATCGATATAGGAAAAGGGAAGCCATATGCTACGGTCTGGACATCCCATGGAATCTCTAGGCCCTCATCCCTCCAGCAGCATCACCACCACCAGCAGCAGCAGCAGCTCCAGCAGCTCCAGCAGCACCGGCATCAGCAGCCTCCGATGCTTGTCCTCTCCTCCTGCCCCAGGGGCAGCTGGGTCGGGTCCTAGTGGTTCTAGCAGATGTGCCTGGGCCTAAGCAGTGTAATCCCCCTTTGACACTAGCAACTCTGAAGCATGAATCCCCACCATCTCTAAGAGGAGTTCAACGTAGCCCAAGAGGTCAAAAGTGATCAAGGCCGAGCAACTGGAAAACCACTCACTCCCCGAGATAGTACTCCTGACCAAATGGACCCTCCAGTAGGATTCGCCTCAAAGTGAGGTCTGGGCTATGCATTAGATTTGTGCTAGCCTGATCCTCCACTCTCCTCTAGACATCTCAGTAGACCTGTAACAATTCAAAGTACATTGCAATGCAATGAACAATGAGCAGTGAATGCAGTACAGTATGATAATTAGTGTGCAGTGAACAGAAATAGTACAGTACAGTGCAGTGGAGTGAACATTATAGTGAACAGTATGATACAGAGAGTAGTACAAATGATACCTGACTAGGGGTCAACCGTCCAGTGATACTCTAAATCGATCGATGTCCTTTCCCCCAACCTTTTTCCCCTTCAGGCCTCGAGACCACCGGGCTGCACAGGGAATGACTAAAGGGTTTGTCGAGGAGTTCGTTGGGATGTGAATCCCGAGGAACTCATAAGTCCACAACTGTAAAGAAAAGATGTCAGCAAGCAGATAATGAATAAGAGAGAACATGAATGAATGGAAAAGTGCAAAAATTAAAGTATACCTCCCAGACCCTCTAGTATCCCCCTATGCCAAGCTCTTAGGGAAACCGGGTTAAGATCCTCATGAAGTCGTAGAGGGTGGTGAGAACAACTCCTCCGAAGTCGAATGAAGCAACCCGGTCAAGACGGGCAAGGGCACCCAGGTAGTGCAAAAATATATCCATAGCCCAAGGGATAGGAAATTTGATGAAAAGGTTCAACATTGATGAAAATATATTTTTTCAAAGTATTTGGCAAAAATTGGGTGAAAAATGATTAAGAAAATTTGACATACCTTCACTATTTTAATCATACCTTTTTCTACAAAAATAATTTTCTTATAATAGTAGTCTTGTTGGAAAGAGGATTTCCCGGGCTTCGATTTGAGTATAAAAACAACCCCATTCGGAGTCTGGATGAGGGAGATATGATAAAACGAAGTTGGCCCTGCGCTGTTAGTCCGCTCGAGCAGACGTCTGGCGCTCGAGCTCCCAACTCTCCGCTCGAGCACTCTGTTGCCCGAAAAAACCCCAAATTTGCCCCTGTTTTGAGTTTCTAACTTCAAAACCCTTAACCCTTCATCAATCAAGTCTCAAATCTCAATTTCCACTATAAAAACATTGGATTCAAACTTCATAATCCCTTTTTATGCAATGATTTCTCAAAATCATGGTTAAACCTTTCTTAAAAACCCCAATTTTCCATTAAATCCATTGCAATACACCCACAAATCTATCAATCTATCCATCAAACATGAAATCAACTCTATTTTTATGCATATAAACAAAATATCAACCCAAACCTTAACACACATGAGAAAATCTATATCCTACCTCAGATTTGCTTAAAAGCTTGAAATTCATCCAATTTCTCCCTCATAGGGTTTGGATCTTGAGTGTGCTTGCCTCCTTGATGCGCTATCTTTTACCTCCTTGCTCGAAAGCTTAATTTCTATCCTTGATCTCTCCCCATCAAGCCTCAAATTTCAATTTTCATGGTGGAGGATTAGGGTTTCATGAGAGAAATGGGTTTTCTCTCACACTCTCTCTCTAAAAGAGGATAAAGAAGAGAAGAAGAGGAGGAGAAGAAAAATGTGAGTCTCACGTGGCTAGAGGGGGAGGGCTCTACATATATATATATATATATATATATATACATACTCCCAACACTTCTCCAATGTTCTAGAATTCTTCGAGCATTTCTCGCTAGTTTGCTAGAGCGGATCCCCACCGCTCGAACGGTGACCCCTGAAGCAGAATTCCACGAAATTCCTTAAATCTCATCTCTAACTTTCAATTTTGCACACATTATATTATTTCGAACTATCCATTAACATAACCATATCAATATTGTTTATCACCATGTATCTCAATTTCACTATCACATTTTATTAATTTGACCATTATCAATCAAAAATTTTGTAGTACCCATGCCCACATTTAATTTGATTTCTTCTCTTACCAAAAATATGAAATTAAACAGGTTCTGGGTCCTCACAACTTTCCCTCCTTCGGGAATTTCATCACCAAAATTCATCTCAAGTCACTCCAAACATTCCTTGAATCTTAATATGTGTTCTCACACTTTGCTAGTTGTTCGGTCCCCAAAGCCTCTTTCTTAGTCCGTATTCCTGATCATTCTTTCAAAATTATGACTTAAAGATAGTAACATGCCTCTATTACCATCAGGTTTAACTCCTAAACACCAATATTTCACAAATACCAGAATCATCTGTATGTCATCGAATTGTACTCGTATCGGGCTTAACCAATCTAAAATGGTTCATTGTTTAATACAACGTCAATTCTTACCTGAAATAACCACCAGAGCTGTAATCAACCACTCCTTCCTTGATCATCGACTAGCCCTCTATCACATACACATTCCCGAAGACTAAACCTTCTCAACCATAGCATTGTGCATCACCGATCTTACTACTATTAAGATTCTCCCAACTTCGTCGAACCACGGTCTAATTCCATCGCGCCCCAAAACCCAGGGTCACGTGAAAATTCACCAAATATCCGTTTTATATGAAAATAAAGGTTTTCATACATTGAAATCTCCTTGTTGAAACCAATGGCATACCCAACAAAGTGTTTCTCCCGTAAATAAAAGACATACAGTTCCAACATGCATATAGTATATCGCCTTACGGCGTACAAAATCTGTCTTCAGGAATAGGCATACCAAAAAGTAAAACTATAAAAGTCTTCCGCCACCGTAGGTATCACCAAAGCTACTCCTCATCTATAGCATCACCTAAAAATAGTTTTACAAAAAATTCTCACCCGTGAGCCGAAGCCCAAAAGAAATAGATAATATGCTGTAAAGCAAGAATATGCAATCATATGGTCGGAGCAAACTCAACCACAAAATCAAAACTGATTTTCAATCCAAAACCCTCAAGTTTTTCCCATCATACTACACAAGTCTCTCAAAACGGTTTCATTAACATAAAACCCTATTTTCGTCCTTCAAACCATGCGATGCAAATATTGCAAATAACCAACCATAGTTAAGGAAAAACAGTAATCAAAATCATCATTCCCTCACGAAATGTACCGTCGTGGAAAAGAAGAAGAATATGATCCTATGTACCGACTCCATCACAAGAGGATAGAGGTAACAACTATAGACTCCTACCCATTACCTAGTTCTAGCATCTCTCAAGACCTGCTAGGTAATGAAAGATTCTATACGGAGCACCATAATGAACCACTTAATTTACGGGCGACAACCCGAGGGAACTAAGCACCCAATAGCTTAATACCTTTATGAAACTTGTCGAAAAATTTCAAGAAGTCCCAAATACGTTGAAGATGACTTTACAACCTTTTCACGTATATCCCGGACGCACTACGACGATCACGATTTGTGGGCACCGATTCCGATCAAAGTGTTCTTCCTCCTTTTGGTTTCTCCTCACACTATAATCTCCAAAAGGCAAAATTAATTGCCTAAGAGGAGAGGGGGGCGGCGGCTTGGTGGGAGAATTAGGGTTAGGATTTTATTAAAAGGAGCCTCCTTTTAATATATATGCATATATCAAAAAATAAATATTAAGTATATATATATTCTCTTTCCTAAAATGATATGAAAATATATATACTTAACATAAATAATCAAACTATTCATCTCCTAGGGCCAGCCACTCAGGGAGTAATCCCTAGGTGTGCCAAAAACCAAAATCGCCCCTCATTAACTTAATTTATTTTTCGAATGTCCCCGGCGGTAATACAGGCATTCAAATTAAATTAAATAATTACCGAAATCAATAAGAAAAATATACGTGCGTCTAATGGGCTACGTGAGGGATCACGAGAAACTATAGGACTCGGACTAACCGTACGAGAAAATCAGATATCCCTAACTCTGTCCCCGAGCTAGATCCTTTCCCGTACGAATCAGAATTTATTCCACTAAAGGTCCTGACTGAACTCCTAGCTCTAACTCAAATTATGTCTTGAGTTTCCAATTATCAAATGCACTGAATTCTCCCCACGTTTAAGATATGGATTTC
>JAOTRH010083836.1:0-16993 GCA_034768845.1 Heliamphora exappendiculata | reverse complement strand
ATGGCCAATCCAATTGTAATTGAATCTGCTCTTGAAATCTGAATTTCCATGGCCAATGAAATTCACAGATTCCAACATTATCCTCAGTACTATTTTCACTAGCTAGCGCTTTCACGTGAGAATTAAGAAAAATATGAGCCACCTTCATCTTTTGCAGAAAATTCAAAACTTAAAAGAGAGTAGGGTTGTAAACGGGTTGGGTTAAGTTAGTTGAAGATAGTAGTTTTGTTTCTATACAAAGACAAATTTTTTATTCTTTTTGTATTTCGAAGCTTGAAGGCTTGAAGCTATCATTGGTCGCCGAAGCTTGGGGCTACCGTCGTTTGTCACCTTCATCGAAGTTTGATGGTCATCGCTGCTTGATGCTCGATTGATGGTTGTCATTAGTTTCGTGATCCACTCCCGTTGCAAATTTTTATGAAAGCAAGATAATGAGAATGAAGTGGAGTGGATTAGTAGTTCTAAAGACTACCAATCAAAGTTCAAACCCTAATGCATACTATTGAGTCTAATTAATAATATTCCTTTGGATTTATGCTCACTAATGTTCAAATTTCTCATATTAAAAAAACACCTAAAAGTGTTTAACACTACTGGTCAGGTTAGTTTGCACGAGTTTTAACATTTTTAATCCGAGACCTAACCATAACCCAAAAAAATTAATTATTGTGAACCAAAACCAACCGAAACATGAGATGAAACCATTAATTGACGGTTTGGTCGGTTCGAATGGCACGATTTTGTTGGGTCAGATAAAGTCATGGACACCCCTAAAAGAGTGTCAGAAAGAAACTCGAAATGTGAATTCAAAGTTCAGGATATAATTTTTGTATTTTGTGGGTTAATTTATAGTGTATCTAAGCTATTTATTTTGAATTATAAATATTTTTGAGTCACTTTTTTTAATTTAAATACTGCAAGAAATTACACTTTCAGTGGCCAAATATTTGGTTGCCAAATGTTTAAATTTCGTCACTAAATGTGTTTAGCAACCAATTGTTTTGGTCGCCACGTTTGTCGCCCATTGCTTTACATCAAATTTTTTTAGCGACTAAATATCGTTTGTCCCCACACATAACTTTTTACCGACCAAAATATTAGTCACCAAATGTATGTTTTGACGACAAACTATATAGTCGCCAAAGTAAACTGGTCGCTAATTAATAACTTTAGTCGCCAAATGTCCCGAAATCTTTTAAACCTTTCACGGCTAAACTATGTTGGTCGCCGATAGTCATCAAAAAAATTTAGTGAGAAAATCTTTAGTTGCAAAAAGTTTAGAGAAATGTATTGAACCTTTGGTGACTAAAATGTTTTGGTAGTCGCTAAAAGTCATTAAACATACTTTTAGCTACAAATTTGGTCGCCAAAAGTTTACAATAATATATTAGGTGACTAAGTCATTAGTCGCTAAAAATGTTTCACAGATCATATAACCTATAACCTATAATCTATAACCCTCTCTAACATGTAAATTATAAATATAAACAATAATATACATGCATCAATGCATCTAAACTAATAATAAATTTATCTAAAATTCATTCCAAATTAAATATAACTATTCAAAAAGTAACATTCAAAGGTATTCAATAATAAATACAATCGATTCAAAAGAAAATGTTGCTCGCCAAATGTATGTTTTTCATGACCAAAAAAAATGTTAGTCGCCAATTGTTAGATATTTTGTTACTAAATTTGATTTTGATTGCCAAAAGCGGTTGCTAATAATTTGATTTTCTTTAGGGTTAATAATTTTTCAGTAATACTATATGTTCAAATCTTAATCACAAATTAATCCTATAAATAAAATTTTGATAAACTATTTGTATTGAAATTTACAATACTTACAGATTGTATTTAAATTAACTTCATATTTTGTAAGCCACGCTGAAATTGTATTTATTTTAATTATTTTAAAATTTAAATATTCATTTAAATTACTTTTCTAGTTCTGAAATTGAATTATAAAACATTTGATCCACACGCTTACTAATAGAAAAGTCAAGATTTGAGCATAGCCATATATAGTGGGAAATAACTAACCTTTTCAAAGCACATATCGTTGTCTGTGCATTAAGTAGGCTGTAGGCTTGCTTAAATGACTGCTGCTGTTTCTAGGCCCAGGACCAATTTGAGCCCGTACACTTGTTTGTGTTTTATTTGAGATATTTTACAAATAAATTTTTATATTAAATTTATTTACGTAGAATTCGTTAAGTTTGTTTATTACATAAAATTTTAGATTTATTTGATACATGTAACTAAGTGATTGAATAAGATCTTTTAATATTATTTAATAAATAAATAAATAATATAATTAGAAAAAGCATTGTTAAACAAATATTAATTAATCACTTAGTTACAGATATCAGATAAATCTGAAATTTTATGTGCTAAACAAACTCGACAAATTTTACGTAATAAATGAATTTAATCATAAAAAATTATTTATAAATATTTTTCAAATAAAATAAAGCACGAGCATACTACCTTCTAAGCACGGCAAGATCCTCTTGTCATCTTTATAAATCATGACCCTTTAAACTTTAGGCATGAAAAGATAATGCTGTGAAGATTTTTGCTTCCTAGTTAAATCCATTTGTTTTTTTGCTTTCGCTTTCGATTCTCTAAAAGATTTGAATTTTTCTAATTTTGAAAAACATTTTTTAAACTTTTTCCTTTTATATGTTTTGACAATTTTTTATACTTTTTTATTACTCTTATGACTAGTGGGATTTTAAAAGTAAAATAAATTTAGCCAGAGTTTAAAAGAATTACTAAAAATAAAAAAAAAATCATGTTTTTTTGGTTAAAACTAAGTTTTTTTTCGTCTTTCGAATTCTTTTTATATTTTAGTCCAAAAATTACTTTAATTTATTTTTTATTAAGAATAATTTCAAAGGTTGAAAAAATTGGGGAAATTTGAATTTTTTGGGCGTATTTTAAACAGACATGAAAAAAATATTTCTTTCAAAAAATACAGTTAAAAACTTTATTTCAAATAAATTGGTGATAATTTTTTTAAAAGACTCGATTCTAAATCGTTTTTTTCTTACCCTTCTTGACTTTAAAATAATTTAATAAAAGGTCAATTTAGGTTTTTTAATCAAAAAATATTATGAGACCAACATGCATTACAAATTCAACATAAAATAAAACAAAAAAGTCTATTAAACTAAGGGATTGAATTACTAATATATGGGATTCATAACATCGTGTTTGTTTTCACAAATATCAGGTGGACTATTAATTCGGTTAGACTATGAATCCCAGGGTAGGATTACCAAACCCATGAAAAGGGTGTTATTACTAGTCCAATTCCATGAGATTAAGTTTTCACTTCCTATTTTACCCTTTAACACAAATCTCATGTTAAGCAATGTTTTAATTATAAATTTTTAATTTTAAAAACGTTCCATGAGTGAATTTGATAAATTTTAAAATTTAATAAAAAAACTTCAAAAAAATAAAACTCTCTCTCTTTCACGCACGTCGTACGACGGGACTGGGTTTGAATTGGGAGGCAGATGATGAGATTGGGTTTGGGTTGGGGGTGGGAACGGCGGGACTGCGTTTGGGTTGTGGGTGAAAATGACGATTTTGATGGCGATTTTGGGATGAAATTGTGGTTTTAAGGACGGTTTTTGGGTGAAACAGTAATTTTTTGTTAAGTTAAACAAAATTTTTAACAATTAAGGTATCTTTGATGTTAAAATTAAACATGAAAAAAGGTTTCTGTAATTTTTGAAACCACATAGGAGGTTTCAATTTTTGTTAAAAATTTCATGAGTGATCAGTGAAATTTACCTAAAAGTATATATACGAAAAGATATTAAAAAAGTTAATTGATTTTAATAGGAGGCCAAATCAATTGGCTTTTTAAACAAAAAAATCTTTTAAAAAAATTAGGCTAAACATAGGTAAAAATAGAGGGGAAAAAAGAGAGAAATACGAGGAGAAAGAGAATAGAGTCAAAAAGGTTATTGTAAGGTGTGAGACAAAAAAAAAAATTTGTTTATTAAATTTTTTTAAAAAAGATTTTAAATAAAAAATAAAAAATTTAGTTTTGAATTACAAATTAAATGAGCCTAAAGTCGGGAAATAATGGCCATGTTTGGGCGGATCTTGCTTATTTATTTATTTATTTATTTATTGGCTTATTTACTTGTTAGCAAATGAGTCAAATCCCATTTAAGCAAGTTTATTTAAATAGTTTGTGATTTATTTACTTATTTGCTTATAAACCAGTTTATTTAGTTTATAAAATAGTTTATTTGCATATTTAGTTATCCAAATTAAGTTATTTACTTATTTGCTTATTTTTTTTATTTTTTGAAGTTATTTATTTATTTATTTATAATTTATTTAGTTACTCAAATGAGATAACTTATTTTTTAACTTATAAGTCAATAAATAAATAAGCAAGGTAACTCAAAAAGGACCAATGTTTGGTATCCCGAAGTTAAATTTTTGAATTGTGGAACCCATGGTTATTTGTTAATTGTTAGTAAATTTTTAATTTCACTTATCCTGGTCAATAGTCAATAATAATAGTTGTTGTTACTGAACATATAACGCGTGGATTCATCACTAATTATAACTTTTTTTACGCGCATAAAATCGGATCTAGCCGGTCGTATACTATCGAAACTCAATTAAAATAAATGTAAAATTTTGTATAAATTAATTTTAAAAAATTAATACCACTTACGATATTTTAAATTTGAAACTTAAGAAAGATAAAATTTCAAATCTCGACCGTTAAAGCAACTTCTTGGAGTTTAACTCTCTTCATTTTCTAAATAATTGAATAGATTTTTATTTTTATTTTATGATATTTAAAATAATTTATTTTGAAGATTTGAACAATTAATATTATAAAATCTATTAAAAAAATTATACATAAAAATATTAAATTAATAGGACATTGATAATTGCATTGTTCGAATTATTTATTGTAAAAAAAATAGATGACATATATTATTTTGAATGTAAGTTTTTTAAATTTCTTAAAACTAATGTGATCTAATTATCTAGTTGTTGATACTCAATTAATTTAATTTTTTTATAATTTTTTATTTTAATAATATTTTTACTATAAATAATTTAAATTATGTTTTATAATTTTAAATTATGAAAATAAAGAGGAGTTCTATTTGTTTAAAGCATAGAGCTGATTTCATCAATGCCATAGGACGAATAGATCATCCACCTTCCCATCCGGGGGATCCGTATTCCGTTCAGACATACAATTACCAATTCGTCCTTCAATAACCTCCAGAATTGCAACGTTTTTCCTCTTGATCATGGGATTGGAACTGAAGAATTTAATAAATTTTGTGAATTTGACAATTTTATTATGTAGTCTTTATATTTAAGACCTGGGTTTCATTTTTTGGTTATTTAAAGTTTTGGGCTTTTTTTTTCTCTCTCTCTCTCTCTCTCTGTATTCTCTCTTATGGATTTGGCCAGCAAGAGAATGAGGAGCTAATCCCCCTTCCATCGTCCCAGTACCCATATTTCTCATGATTTTTTCGGTACATGAATGAATTACATTTTTTGGACGTGTGTTGGACATATTTGTTCTGACGAAATGCTTCGACGGCTAAATCTGTTATGCGCGTGATTTTTGACTAGATTTATTCCGAGAGCGGTACTCTGACCAGATTTGCTCCTCCGATTGGCTAGATCTGTTTCGTGGTAGTTCGTTTTCTTGTTTAGGCAGGTGTCCTGCTCATTTTTCTTTTGTGTTTTTGTTATGTCGAGATTTGTCTCTCTTATTTTATTTTGTTTTTTCTTTGTTTTTAATGTCTATTTGGTGTTCTTTACATATTTTTCTTATATGGAGGTTGTTTTCTCGTCGATGGTGCGGGCTTTTTTTTCCCCACAATAGGAGTTCGAGGTATTCTTCGATCAGATCCGCATGAAAAGTATGGTGAAAATGCGATTGTCGCTTCTTCTTCGGTGGACGTCATCGACAAGTGCGACATTTTGAATTTTAGCTGATTTTAGAGGTCTTTATGACCCATTAAAAACTTGTAAAAGGCTATTGTGCCGATTTGTCATTTCTCCGACCACTTGTGGTCCGACTGTTGTACTCTTCTCTCATTAATGGAAGAAAATGATGTTATAAAAAAAAGTTTTGGGCTTAAACTTTTTTTTTCTCGAAGTTTAATTTTTGAAATTTATTTATTTTATCTTTTTGTTTATTAATTTAAAATACTATTACATATTATAAAAAATGTCATAATCTTGATTATGCATCTATATTTTTTTTTATAAAAACTATATTTTAAAACATACTCGTCGAGATCTATTAAACAAGATTCATATTAAACATAAAATTATTTAAAAATATGAACAAAATTATAATAATTTGTTTAACTTAGTAACTTATTGAATTTTGACTTAAAACCACTTTAAATAAAATAAGTTTTTAGCTTTTAAGTTATTTTTAAAATTTAACAAATGAACGTTTTGTTTACTTAATTTAAAATAATTTAAAATAAATAAAAATTCTAATTTAAAGTCAAACTACTTAATGAAAGGTTACAACAACGAAAAAAATAGTAATAAAACACAGCTAAATATGTTTTTTTAACTATTTTAATTTTTTTGTTCTTACTTTTCTCGTTTTCTTTCATTCATTGAGGACGATTATCCTATTTTGACTTTTATATCCAATAGCTATTATCAATTTAAAAAAAAATAAAACATTTCCAACAGTTCTTCATATAAAGTTTATTGGCTACAATAAATTCTCAATATTAATTTTTATTGCTCCGAATTCTCCTAAAAGATTTTATTTTTAAAAGGTATTAAGAACATAAATAATTTTATCCCTATTTTATAAAAGTGTATTGAATAATTAAAAGAAGCCATAAAATACACTCATAGTGACATGATGTTTAATTTGTGTTTTGAATTTTAAAATTTCATAACTTTTGTTATATACATCGGTTTAAAAAAGTATTTATATTTTTATAACTTACTTATCATAAACTATTAAACAAAATTCATATTGAATATAAAAATTTTTAAAAATAAAAATAAGAATTTCCTTTATTCTTACAAAAAATAAAAAAAAAATCTTAAAAATGAGAAATTAATAATATTAAACTAAAAATAAGAAATTACAAAAAGTAAGAAAAAGATCTAAAATAAAAAACTTTCACAATTGGCATTTAAAATTTAAAAACAGTATTAAATGTATAAATACGATATAAACTTTTAAAAAATTATTTGTTGTAAATGAGAAATAGCATACAATATGCCAACATTGCATAAATAATAATAAAAAAATATCATTCAAAAAAATAAAAAATTCTCATTTTACATGTAATATACGAGAGCATTCTCCTTTTCTACAAAAATTTATTATAAAAAAAATTATAACAAAAAAAATAGCGTTGTTAAATAAATATGAAAAAATACGAAAGCAAAAAATAAAATTTATACTCAATTAGTAGTAATAAGTTAAAAAATTCGTTTGATGAACGATATGAATGACTTTAAGTTAAAAGACAACAAGTCAAGAAATTTGGTTTAAAGTAATTTTAAGAGAAAAAATTAAAAATTTGGCTTAAAATTGTTATAATTTTTAAAAAATTTTATATTCAATGTAGAGATAGATTTTAACGAGTTGAATTTAAAAATATAATTTTTATAAAAAAATTAGATGTTACAATAAGTGTTATGATATTTTAAAAAATAAAAAAAAAAATTGTGTAAAAAAATAAAAAAATAAAAAAAAACTAAAAATCATTAAATTAAAAAACAAAACGTTTTAACTTTTCCCTTAAGTTGATTGATAAATGAAGTCTAAATATAAAAATTTTGAATCAGTCATTGGGTGTGGAGCCCATTATTATTTGTTAATTGGTAGTAAATTTTTTATTACATTAATTATTTTGGTCAATAATCGCAGTTATTATCGAACTTACGCGTCGGACGCCACTAATCAGTTCACATCAAAATTATCAATTCCTCTTTTTACGTAACAGCGCAGAACTTTCTTTCGCACGGATGAAACCAACGAACTGAATAGCGCCTTCCCATACGGAGGATCCGTTGACATAAAAATAACCAATTCGTCCTTCCGTAACACCATGAACTGCAACGTGTTTCCTCTTGATGGGATTGGAACTGGAGAATTAAATAAATTTTGTGGACCTCACAATTTTATTATATTTCTGTACTTTTTACTTAAAACTTAGCCTATATTTAATTTAATTTTTTTAATTTTTTTTAAAAAGTCTATTAGTTTAGTTTAAATTGATTTTTTTTTTACATTTTTTATATTTATTTTTTATAAAAAAATTAATCCAAACACAAATTTAGCCTTTATTTAAAATGTTTAGAAAAATTGACTATTAAGAAATTTAATTTATTTAAAAAATATGTAATATGTCGTTATTTTTTTTACTTTTAAATTTTAATATTTTAAAAATAATGTTACTTTTTTATTTTGGGGATTAAAGTTAATTCTTTAATTAATGATATTATAATTATTCTATTTAATTATTTTTGGATGTATATAAGTGTTTTCATTGAAAAAAATAAAAAACTATTAGTGATTTTTTAAAAATGTCAAACAATTTAACTTAAAAACTATATTTTTTATTTTAAAAAAATTTTCTTAAAAATACCAAACAAGAGTTTTGAACAGCCAAAAAAGTGATAATAAAAAAACACCTCAATATATTTTTTGGAGAATCATTTTAATTTGTGGTTATTACTTTCTATTTTTCTTTTTTTCCCTGCAGAAACTATTATAGTTTCGCTTTTACATCAAATGGAAATATTATTTTAAAAGAATTAAAACATTTCCAACAAAGCTTTATGTAAAATTTATTGGCTAAAATAGATACTCAATATTAGTTCTTATTGTTCCAACAAACTCTGTCCCACTATTATCTCATGTGTTATTGTATTTTTGTAATTTAAGCTTAAGTTCTGTTTGTTTTGATAAAAAAATAATTTTTATATATATTTTTCTGTTTAGTACGATAAAAATTAAAAATTGACGAAAAATATTTTCTAAGTCAATCGAAATTAAGATTGTGTTTGGATTAAATTTTTTCGTTTTTAATGAAAATTTTTTAGTTTTAGCCTAAATGAGTGTAGATTCGAGAATTCTCTTATTACGAGGGAATAGAAAAATAAATTTTTTTGTCAAAATTTAAAAAAAATTCATATAAGACGAAAAAAGTCAACTTAAGTTGATTTTTTGACTTTTTTTTTAATCTTTTCATTTTCAATAAACTTTTTTCAAATTTTGTTATAACAGACGTACTTTTTAAATCTTTTCATCATAAGAAACCAAAAAATAAAATATTCAAACCAAAATAAAAAAATTTCAAAAAAAGCGAAAAAAACTTCGAAAAAAAACCACTTGACTTTTTAGTCCAAACATAAGCTAAGTTAATTTTGGTAAAAAACTTTTTTCAATTTTTTTATGGCGAGAAGTATTTTTCATATTTATCATCGTACCACTATCACCACCGCCAGCATTACCATTAGCACCATCAGTCTAGGATTCCGAGAGCTCAGAGTTCGAAAGTCTGGGTTCTCGGATCCCAGGAGTTTGAGGTCTCCAGAGTCCAAGGATCTGGTGTCTCGGATTCTTGGGGTTTGGATTCTAAAGTCCTAAGGGTTTAGGGTCTTGGGTTCCAAGGATCCCCAGGATTCGGGGTCTAGGAGCCCGGGTTATCAGGGGTCTCGGGAGTCTGAGAAATTCGAGATTTAAGAGTCACTGTCACCACCGTTGTTATTGCCATCAATTCTAACACTACCACATCTACTGGTACTATCATTTTTTAAGTCGCAACTAAACACAAAATATATATTTTTTGAAAGCTATTTTTTTAAAAATATTTTTATTAAAAATAATTTTTTAATTAAAATATTTTTTGTTCAAACAAACGAAACCTTAATTAGCCAAAATGTCCAACATATAAGGACAGTAGATGAAAAATTAAACAACTTATCAAAATAAAATTCCTGCCACTACTTTTACATCGATGCATCGACATCAAGGTCAACATATGAGTTTATTGACTATTTAGCTGAGCACATCTCACAAATAATGTTTCATCAAACTCAACAAATAGAGTACTTTTCTTAAGCCGTGTGTGATAAGCCAGCAAATTTGTGCCATATGTTGTTAGTGTGAATTTTATTACTTGTTCGAGTGTACCTCAACGTGTAGCTCAAATTAGTGTGTGAAAATGATACAAATAGTATTGATAAATAAAATTTTCAAGAATATGAAGTTTTAAGAGTTAAGAGATCCGAGATCTAATAAGTTACTATTAATTCTAATATTATCTCATTAATTAATATTAATATTTTTAAAATTACAATTAAACACATAAAAAAAATATTTTTATTTTTGTCAAAACATATGAAATCTTGTATTGATATTCTTATACATTTGTTTGATGTCAGAACATAAGCCCAAAAAAATCATTGAGTCCCTGGCAAAATATTTTCAATAAGCTTCCATTTATAAAATTCTTGAAAATCGATCTATGTTATCTTAAAAAAGTAACTATTAAAAAGAAGGTGAAAGGGTAGTTGTGGTATTGTACGTTCCTGCGCTTTGAAAGCTATTGATAAAATTAGTTATTAGGTTTTATTTATTTATTTATATTAATTTTTATTATAAATTATATTTTTTAAAATATATATATAATTTTTATTATAAATTATAATTATTATTATTTATTTTAATTATAAATTATAATTTTATTAAATATTTATAATTTTTATTATAAATTATAATTTATAAATTATTAATTTCAAAAATAACAAGAACCACCGTTAACTAAGCTGCTGCTGATGAAAATATCTTTGCAGCAGTCAACTCTGTAAACCGAAAGTCGCGTGCGCCGAGGACGGCTGTGGCTTACAGCGCATTTGAGAAGCAAGAGAAAAAAAAATTATTTGAGAAAATATTGTATTTATTTATTTTACTTAGTTAAATAAAAAAAAATTAATTATTTTTTTTTCTTTTTCTCGGTTAATTTTTATAAAAAGTGTTTTACTTTTATATGATTTCATTAAACTAACTATGCTTTAAAGTAATGTAAGAAATTTTTTCACCTCCAAATTTTTTTACTTTCGGAGAAATTAAAAAATATAATTTTACGAGAAAATTAAATATGTATATTCTTTTTTATTGCTCTTTATTTCTCTTCTTAGTTATTTAAATAAGTGATTAAAATAATACTACAATTATACTTTTTCTTTTCAAATTATTCAATTCAAAATTTTAACTAAGCTTCTTCTCAATATAACATGGCCTCCTTTGAAATAATTACTTATTTTCATTATTAGTCTTTTTATTATATTTCTTATTATTTAATTATTATATATTTTTAACTTCTTTTACTAAAAAAAGACACAAAAAAATTAATACCTAAGAGTTTATATTTTTTTTTTATTTTTAGAAAAATATTTTATTTTTGATTATTTATAATTTTTTTAATTTCAATGATAAAAATTATTTAGAAAGGTAAAAAATGTTTTTTAAATCGAAGAAAAAAATAATTAGTTAAAAGATGAGAAAAGACTTTTTTTTTATATAATTTATAGCCCAAACAGGCTGTCTTTCGCTTCCGAGTTGGTACTCCTCCGATCACGTGTGGACGGTGAATTTCTCTTGCCCGTGCTGACCGATCTTCAGGTCAAGAGTTGCCCTATCTGCCCGAACCACTAAGTCTATACATACCCACACGATGAACCAGATTGTTATTCCTAACATTCCTCGTCTCAGTCTCAACAATGGCCAAACCCCCCTTTACCCTCGCCGCTCTCTTCTTCGTCTTTGCAGTCGCGTATGGTCGTTCTCCGTCCAATTTTCCGTACAAATCCGTGACCGATCGTGACGAATTAACTTCTCTGCCGGAATCTGACACCAATCCGACGCTCCTCCTCCCCAGCCAGAAATCAGAATCGGAATCAAAACCACTCACTGTCGTGGATTTGGAGCCCAGAACTGTCGAAACAAAATCGATCGACGCCGACTTCAGCGCCAAGACCGTCGGAACCACCGATGATCTGCCGGTAGATCAGACGCGAACCGTATACATGGTTGGGCAGAACCGGCCCGTGAAATTCGTCAGATTCCAGCCGATCAACCGCCACTTCCCGGAGATGCGCCCCTTTCCCTTCCATACGCCTTTCCGCGGTTGCCACCGTGGGATCGAGCATATGATGAAGCCGCCACTCCATCGGCGCGAGGTATCGTTCGACGACGATATGATACTGCCCGGCGAGATCAAGGACTCCGATCCTGAGATGAAGCCTATGATGAAGCTACCGATCCACGTGCGGGAGGTATCGTACGGCGACGATATGCTACCGGCTGGCGAGATCAAGGTCTCCGATACTGAGATGAATCTACCGATCCACGGGCGCGAGGTATCGTACGGCGACGGCATGATACAGGCCGTCGAGAGTAAGTTCTCCGATCCTGAGATGAAGCCACGGGTCCATCGGCGGGAGGTATCGTACGGAGATGACATGATACTGGCCGGCGAGAGAAAGGATTTCGATCCTGAGATGTTCGGTGGCGGCGTACGTGAGATGCCAGAGCAGTGGATGCGGTTCCCCCACCACCATCACCACCACCGTCACCACCGCGAGGGGATGCCGGAGTTCCCGTTCAGCAGGCACCACGACATGTTCGTCGCGAAGCAGAGGTTCAGGAGGCCGTTCCACGGTGAGAGAGAGGAAGGTGGTTTCATGGATCGCATCCGCAAAATCCTGAACCGCTTCTGAAGTTTGAGATTCCTATAGATATACGTCTGTATGTATTTGTCCTACTTAGGTTCTTGTTTCAGTAGTTATGGCTACAGCCTACAGGTATGCTTTTTAATGGATCTGTTTTGTTTTTCGGTTAATAAATTTGCATCCTTGCGAGATGTATAGGCATATACATTATACTGATAAATTATTATGTAATGATATGAACTTTTTCTTTTGTGAATAATTTTTTTTTTTAATGTTGTTCACTTTGCATTTGGAAGTATTGCTGGTATTTTCAGAATTCTCGAATTTGGGCAGGGAAATTGTATGGTAGGTACGTTTTGGTTATTTTTATTTTTGTATTAGTTATGACAATTTAAGATTTTAATTTCGTTATGACATATTTTTATTTTCAGAATTCTAATTTCGTTAGCTATTTGACTTATAAGTCAAATTAATTTCTCTAAAAAAAGTATGCTCTGGATCATATGATTAAAAATATTTGATTGATCATAATTTTTGTATGAGTTAGCTACTCGACCAACTCAAGTCGATGAACAATTCTGATCAAATTGTGAAATCACTATACATTTTAGTTTATACTCACAGAGCTCCCACCCAAATGTGAATTACTCACAAAGTTTTCATCTTACTAAGGGATTGGTTACTAGTTTAAAAAGGTAGTTTTTTTGTTTTTTATTTTATATTTTTAACTAAAAAACTAAATTAAATTCAAAATAGGTGGTTTAATAATTTAGTTTTTATGTGAATTTTTTTTTTAAGTTGGCTATTTAGGTAAAAAGTTAATATTTTTGCTATTTGTTCAAAGTTGTTATTTTTATATTAATAATTATATGTAGTTGGTAGTGATAGTAAATAAGTTACGAATAAAAAGTATTATTGTACTTGAAAAGTGGTGAGAGTTTAATTTAAATATTCTGTTAATTTGTGTTTTGATTTGATTTTTTAATTTTTTAATTTTTTTGCTATTTTACCTTTTACCAAACAGATAAAGTTAATTTTTTTTACATTTTTAGCTAAAATTCTAAAAACACTAATTACTAATCAAGGCCTAAGTCGTTATGGTCATGCCTAATATAACCCGTAACAGGTGCAAGTCACACTGTTGAAACGGTTGGAATTCACTTTTGAAGATAAATTCATTTTTTGCACGCGTAAGAAATGGACAAAATTCATAGATTATACATGTTTGAATACTCAAGGACATAAATTTGTTGGAGACTTGTTTTTATGGTAGTAGCATAATAGAAAAACATTAAAAAAAGATATAAGTTGGTTTGGTGTCATACTTGTAATATTAATTAGATGGAGTTTATTTTAACTGTGGATTTTAATTAGTTGATATGTTATGGAAAATATGGAGGTATAGTATAAAAACCATTTTTGTTGATGTAATGGTGTTTTAAAGATACATATATTAGTTGTGCTTGTCTTAGCTTTAGTTGGACACCTTTTGAACATAGGATTTTTACTCTTCACCAGTCCCACAGCCTTTATTGGAATTCTGAACACTTTGAGCAGTCTTCAAACTGCTATCATCTAGATTTACAGAAGTTTTTGAAGCTCTCGCATCTTTAGGGTTCGAGTCATCTTTAATTTTGACCTAATTTTGTTGGTATCTTAATTTTTTTTCATTCCTTATTGAATTTTTTTCATTATTCTGGTGTATTGGGCGTTAAACCCGAACTTTCATTTTTGAACCTCATGGTGTCGGGTCCTTGAAGACTTGTGGTATGATCGGGTGATTTTATCCTTGACCTTATAATTTTTTGCATGCCTTATTGAGTTTTAACCTTATAACTTGAGCTTGGCTATGACCTAACACATTTGAAATTGAATTCTATATTATTAGCTTTGTGGGTTGAATTTTCACATCATACGTTTTGGAGTGTGACATATTATGTAGTTAATGGTACAAAAAATTTGGTTTGTTGAATGTAGTGCTTGATCGACATATGCCAAATTATTTCAGAGATTGAGTTCTCATGTTACTTCTTTGAATTTCAGTAGCTTCATTTTTGAGTCTTACTATTTTCTGATGCTCTAGATTTGCCAACGTTAACTCAAGCTGGGTTTTTTTTCTTAATAATTTTTTGAGTTAATTACTAATTAAGCTAATTTTTATACTTTTTTTTCCCTTTTAAGTGAATTCTTACTAACGGGCATAGTTTTTACATTTCTCTTATCAAAAGAGATTGAAAAACTAAAAATTTGAACCAAAAAAATCTAGATAAGATGAAAGGCACACTTTTAAGGTTTTTATAAGAATTTTTATGCTTTTCATGATATTTTTAAACTTTGGTACGAACGATTATACTTTTTAAAATTGTATCGTCGTGGCGGATTCAATAAATAAAAATTTAAACTAAGAATAAAAACAAAAAAAATATGTTAAAATCACTAAAAAAGTCTTAAAAAGATAAATTATATTTACCTCCTAAGAGATTTATTAAAAAGATTGACTAGGTTCTAAAATTTTTAAAATAACACTGTCCACTCCTCTCGGTATATTGAAAGCATTAGTTTCTCTCTCTACAAAAAATTATAAGAAAATTTTCTGATTTAAGCAATTATTATATTATTAATTTATATCTTCCCTTTATATTTTTTATTTTCTATAGTGTCCTTAATCAAATAATGGAAGAAAACATTGAAAAAATAAATTTGTTTACACGTAAATTTTATTATTATTAATGTATAAATTATTTATATAAAAAGTTAAATTGATTCGATATCGATAAGTACATTATGAAAGTACATTTTACCTTAAAAAATTAATGGTGTTGTCTTTATCATTCATTTTTAAAGATAAAATGTAACTTATTGAGATATTTAATAATATTTGATAAATTTAATTTTTTAATATAAATAATCTACAAATTGATAACAATAAAATAATTAATTCAATAATTTAAATAGACCCACCGTTAAATATATCCAATAGTTCTTAAAATTTTTCATGATTTCATCTACATAAAATTAAAAAAAAATTTAAAAAAAAAGAAAAAAAAAAGAGGTTAATTAGCTATTCCCATTAACAAGGTTAACCTCGTAATCCTAACAAGGAAGGATGTTGTAATTTCGAAACCTCAAAAAAAACTATCAACCTTTCAATAAACTGAGGAAAAGTAATTGTAATTTAACAAATAAAAAATAAGTTTATCAAAACAAGAATTTGCAGGGGGTAACAAAAGATGAGCCAGATAAAATAGATGAATCGGACAACTGAGCAAATAAAGCTATTAATTATCTTTATAAAATTAATTTTTAAATTTTTTTTCAATTATTAGAGAAAGGTTTAAAACCGCCGAAAGCAAATGACAAGCCGACAGCAACTGACATAAACATTCAGATCTTAAACAAAACCGTCCTACCTTAGTCTTCCTCTGTCTCCTTTATTTCATTTAGTGACTCGGTGCGTAGTTCATCGTAAAATATCTTGGTGACGACATATTACACAATAGTTGTATGTAAAAGATTTACGAATCCGTGAAGAAGACCGATAATCTCAGAAGGGAACGGTGCACGCACCAGCACCAGCCTGACGGGTGCTGGTAAGTTCTGAGCACGGCCATGGACTGACCTTGACGGCGCCGCCGCTAACATCGGAGCACTGCCATGGAGATTTCGCCGGTCCTGTTCCGCCACCAATGTTGACATTAGACAGACAAATCCCAGTGAAAGGTGAGTTCCTCAACCCCTGGATCGATCCGGGCTGCTGCACCCTCACGCCCCCACACATTTTTAACGGTCACGTCCTTAACAACTGGAAGAGCATCTGGGTCGAACTTTTCATCGGGATGGTCCCCGACATCGCCGGCAATCTTTATCCCGTTCCGCAGGTTTGACATGCACACATCCGACACCGTGATGTTTCTAATGATCCCTCCTCGGCCAACGTTGGTCTTTAGGTGGATGCCAAAGCCGGTGTTGTAAAGGTTTATGTGCTCTGCCAATACGTTCTCTACGCCGCCAGATGTTTCGCTTCCTAATGCAATGTTGGGAGAATTTCCAACGCCGACATAAAATACATGCCTGGGAATCCAGAAAATATATTTTTATTGAACTTTCAACAATTTACAATAAATTGAAATTACAGAGAATGAAATAACAGGAATAATGAAATGGAATTTGCAAACCGAGTCCTGCAATCGTAGTTTCCTTAAGAATGATTCGCCGCCTACCGAGGGTGTTGTAGGGATTTCACCGGCGTCAC
>JAOTRH010083825.1:0-16993 GCA_034768845.1 Heliamphora exappendiculata | reverse complement strand
AATGCAAAACCATCTCAAATTGTTTCTCATTAATATGCCAGGAATCCAGAATAAAATACATAAAAAGCATGACTTTTCAGTATACATTCCCAACATGAAGGAATACCATTTGTAGTTAAAGTTATATCAAAGTTACATTTTCAGTCAACAAAATTTGGTCTCGTAAGTTTGTTTTCTTTAAGTATTGAAGCGAGTGGGTTGAAATTTATTTTAATCTTGATAATCACATAATTAAATAAAACCGTTAATTATGATGAGCAAAACATTGAATTTATTTTAATTTAGTTTTCTCTATCATTTTAAAATTAATTCGTCGGTAGCCTGGTAACTTATGAATATCATGTCACGATGGGTGAACGTCTGCTATCTATCATCAGACCAGATAGGCCAATTCTTTTTAATTTTACTATTTGGACAACTGACTATACTAAGTAAAATTAAATAGATGATATAACTTCGATCCAGTATATAATAGAAGTAACTCAGATAGAGAAGTGGTTATCAATCTCAAATCAATCCAGTATGTTAACCATCACCTAATCTCAGATAGATATAACTTCGATCCAGTAGGTTAACCATCACCTAATTTCAAATCAATCGCTTAGTAATGAACCCTTAAGATAGAGAAGTGATTCACACTAGCAATTATCCAGAATATTCCTAAAAGAGGTTTGTACTGACGATATCGCAATTAATCTGTCTGATAGGGAGGAAGCCTTACTGTAAACACAGGGTTTAATTGCATCACCTACAAACTGGTGATGGAGACCGCAGGATTTATCTGTGAATAAATTTCCTTCCCCATTTAGATTTTTAAAATATTTTTTAGGGTTATAAAAATTCGTTTAATTAAAATAAATTTATTAATTTTGAAAGTCACACGATCTGAAATAATCAAATATCTTTCTGTGTACACGATTCTAAAGATTTTGGTTTATCAACCATCTTTTTCGTGTTTAAATGTATAACAAATAAAATTTAATAAATGCACAGCTTTTTCTGTAACTTTTTAGCTAAGATAATGATTAAAAGCATTTATTTATTTTATTTTTTGTTTCATATTTTTTTAAAAATAATAATTTGTTTTGATTAAATATTTTTTCATTTAATTAATTCAAAATTAAAAATTAATTCCTACGTTTTTTAAGATAGCTGATTTTTTATAAAAAAATTATTTTAAACGTGATATTTTATAAACATATAAAATATCTAAAGTTTTTTTATTTAATTAATTAATTTAAAAAACTTAATTTTATTTCTCATTACAAAATATTTTAATTAAAACTGAATTTTTGAATTAATAAAATTAACAAGATAAATAAAACAAATAAATATCATCCACGTAGTTAAAAAAAAATTTAAATGCAAGATAAATATTCTGATTTTATGATCGAATTAAAACTCTAAAAAATTTTAGTCTCCTGCTCAAAAATAAGTTTTCAATTTTTCAGTTACACATAAGGCTTCTGGCTCTTAATCTTCTCGTTCTATTATAAATATATAACACATCTCGATCATAAAAAAAATTAGCTGGTGCTGCCTGGATTGCCGAAACAGTAGCTGTGTGGTTTGTAAAATAGTGCTTCAGTGCTCCGAAATTTGCGCCACAAAATTCGAAATTGCTCCACTGTTTAAGAAAATTGCTCACTGTTTAGACTTTGCATGGAAATATCCGCGGGATTTGCGCTAGTGTTTTCACCGAAACACTTCTGTTGAACGGTGCAATTGCGCCTGGAAATTCAAAAAAAAAAACTACTGCGCTATAAAATGGAATCCGGTGCTGTTTCGGACGCTGCTTCAGTGCGCTGCAGCAAGGCAGCGTTTGGCAGGCCTTTTTGGAAAAACCGGCGCCTGTTTGGCACTTAGGCGCTGCTGCTTGGAAACAAAAAAAATTGCTCCTTGCTTGATGGGACGCTGAAACAGTTTGCACCAGTCTTTAGGAAAACCGGTGGCTGTGCGCTGTGCACTGTTTGGAAATCGCGCCACTGTTGGATCGTTCAAACCTGTCTGGAACCTTTTTGCTTCAAAAAATTATTTGCTGCACACAAACAGTTTGTCACCGCCGTGTTTGGTATGGAAACCGGCGCTGTTTGGACTACTTTTGCTAGGGAATGGAGCCACTTTTTATTCCATGAATAAAAAACGCAAGTTGCGGCATCTTGTTCTTTGACTATTCTTTTTATTTTTTTATTTTTTTTATAACATAAAATAAAAAAAAAATTAGAAATCAAAAAATAATTTTTATATTGATCCTATACCTCCGTAGAGTTCACAATCAATTTATCACAATCAACCATCGTGATTAAAAAAATTTAAATTAAATCATCATCCACGCATTTAATCAAACACGAAAAAGAATGATAATCATAAAATTGAAATTTAAAACGCCTGCAAAACAAAGTTAGCAATAGTTCTAAAATTACCCGACCCTGATTACTGTAAACAAAAAATAAAAAGGTTCCGATACCAATTTGTTGAAGGCAATATTACCAAGATTATTATTTTTTTTAAAACGAATTTTGGTAAATAAATAACTGGACGGGCAAACGCCAAAATGAGTTCCAGATAAAACTTTTGACGTTGAACGATCAAACTAAAATTCGTACAACCAAAGTTAATTTAGAAGAATAGTTTTTGTCGATCAATTTTTCAACTACGACTTGATTCTGAGTTGAATCTCCTATTAGATCTTCTACTGTATTTCTTTATGCGATCCTCGAACATAGTGTGGGATACGGACTATTAAGAACTCGTACTGGCATAATCTAAATATATTTAGTTCTCAGAGACAAAATATAATATATCAATGAATATACAACTGGTTCAGCCTACCTGAATATATACAAGGCTACAGCAAGGACCTGCGAAGTAATTATGAGTAAGACTTCCAATGAAACACAGATACCTACCAGCGATTTTTGCAATTATGAAAAGACACAGCGGTTTCTGCAATTTTCATAAAACACTGAATTACAGTTCACACCACTAAAGAACTATAATTGCACTATGACCTATAATCTCAAGACATTCTTACGTTGAGCTCATATTTTTAAATGCTTACCATTTCTCCCCACGTTAAGATTTTTGATACCCATCAATTAAATTTAACTACTGACAATTTAATTTAATCGACACCTTGATATTCTTTAATCCATTCCGCTGAACTTATTTGACCACTGAATAATCAAATTCACTTGCAGGGTTTGACCCAATCAAAACTTATAAGCATCCTTAAGGGGGTATCGTCAATTTCGATCTTTTGGGACGTGGATTTCGTCAATAATTAATATTTGTCATATAAATAATACCGCTATCCAACTCACTGAAAATATAGACTCATATAAGATCGCACTCTCTAATGAATCAAAATAACGAATATTAAATATATGTAAATTAATAGTTATTTTAGGATTAAGAGGATAAGAATTATTCATAATAACCTTAGGGTGTGAATTAATTTATGTAGTCAGTACAAAATTAATTACCTAAAATGTCTCGTTCAATACACACAAAGTGTACTGGCACAGAGAGTCGGAACAATAGACGACGTTATTATCTATTTCCCGTAACCAAGATAGGACTACTAAAACTCCGTACCATAATCATACCGATAGTATGTCCATTTCTACCTAAACTATAAACACAAAACTTATATTCTGCAAGAACCTAAAATTCGATCTTCTGTATGTAAGCCGTACTCCACACACCAGATTAAATACTATATAGAATATTGAACATCCATGCATAACGTAGAAATGATATGCATACATTGCTCATAAAGATTCTCATAAAATGAAAAAAATAATTTTATTAAAAATAAAATTGAATACTAAAAACATGATTTTCAGTATACAAATCCTAACGAAAGTATCAAATCACTATGATTAGACTATGGTGGCCAGTACCTCTTTGGAGAGTTTAGGAACTATTTGTCATCAAAAGCTATTATATCCCTGTTGACTGCACCGGACACTCCATAACAGCATAGTGTAGAAGAAAGAAGGAATATGACTCTTATGGAGATGGTAAGGTCAATAATGAGTTATTCAGAATTATCTAATTCGTTTTTGGGACTTGCATTAGAGACAACATCTTTTACTCTAAACTTGGTATCTTTTAAGTCAGTACCTTTTACTCCCACAAAATTATAGACCGCGTATAAGCTTAGTCTGAGACATATTCAGATTTGGGGGTGTCCAGCACATGTGCTGAATGGGAATGCGGGTAAGTTGGAACCGAAGACAGAAGTCTGTTTCTTTGTCGTGTATCCCAAGAGGACGAAGGGCGATTTATTTTATAATCCTAAGGATCAGAAGGTTATTGTTAGCACTAATGTTCGATTCTTGGAAGAAAATTATATTATGTACCACAGACCCCAAAGTAAAATTATTTTGGAAGAAATGAAAGGGAAAATACCAGTAGAACGGAAGAGGAGCCACAAGTCACTGATATCCCATTGTCTCATCGTAGTGGGAGGATTATTGGGGCAGGTGCAGATCCTGAACAAGGTGTTACCATTAACATGCCAAACGAGCATATGGGCAATAGCGCATAGGGTTTAGATTCTACACAGCGCGTTACTGCTAGTACACAGACGCAGGTAGTGCCTCGTTGTAGTGGGTTGGTTGTTCATCAACCTGATCGGTATATGCTCTTGGAAGATTCTTTTGACAAGATGCTGGTAGAACTAGATACAAAATCCTATAACTACAATGAAGCACTCCAAGGAAAATATACAGATCTTTGGCAAAAAGCTATGAATTCAAATATAGAGTCTATGTATTTCAAACAAGTCTGAAAACTTGTAGAACCATCTGAAGGGATAAAACCTATTAGATGTAATTGGATCTACAAAAGGAAGAGAGGAGCAGACGAAAAGGTTAAAACCTTAAAACCTAGGCTTGTTGCAAAAGGGTTCACTTAGAAAGAAGTGATCAATTATGAGAAAATCTTTTCGCCGGTAGCTATACTTAAGTCTATCCGGATTCACTTATCCATTGCGGCTTATTTCGATTACAAAATTTGACAAATGAATGTCAAGGCAGCTTTCCTTAACGAAAGTCTTGACGAGTGTATCTATATGGTACAACCAGATGATTTCATAGCAAAGAACTAGGAGCACATGTTGTGCAAGCTTAAGAGGTCTATTCAGGAACTTTAGCAGGCATCGAGGTCTTAGAATACTCGATTTGATCAAACCATAAAGTTTTATGATTTTGATCAAAGTTTAAATAAGTCCTATGTGTACAAGAAGTGTAACGAAAGCGTGGTGATCTTTTTAGTACTTTATGTAGATGATATCTTACTCATCGAAAATGATGTGGGGGTGTTATCTTCGGTAAAAGTACGATTATCTGGACAGTTCAATATGAAGGACTTGGGAGAAGTCAGTCACATCTTTGGGATCAAGTTTTTACGAGATCAAAAACAAAGGATGTTGGACTTTTGACAAGCAAAGTATATCGATGATATCCTTACTCGGTTTAGCATGTAGGATTTCAAGAAAGGGTTTCTCCCTTTCAAGTATAGAATTACTCTATCCAAGGATTAGTTTCCTAAAACACCTGATGAGATAGAGAAGTTGAAGGCGATTCCTTATGCTTCGGTAATAGAAAGCTTAATGTATACTATGCTTTGCACAAGACCCAACATCTGCTTTGATGTTGGCATGATTATCAAATATCAGTCCAATCCAGGGTAGGAGTATTAGACTGTGATAAAGAAATAATTAAGTACCTAAAAAGGATTAAAGATTATATGTTAGTTTACTAGGCAAACAATGTAATACCATTGGGGTACATAGACTCGGACTTCCAGTCAAACAAAGATTCCCGTAAGTCTACCTCAAGATATTTGTTTACCTTGGGAGGTGGAGCTATAAGTTGGAGGAGTATTAAGCAGTCCTGTATTGCTGATTCCACCATGGAGGCCGAGTACGTGGCAGCTTCTGAAGCAGCTAAGGAGGCCATTTGGCTCAGGATCTTTCTGCTAAATCTAGATGTGGTGCTTTCAGTTCAGTCAGTTATTACATTTTATTGTGAGAATACCGAAGCTGTTGCAAACTCGAATGAGCCAAGAGTCCACAAGCAGCGAAAGCACATTGAGTGTAAGTATCACTTGATACAAGAAATTATACTGAGGGGTGATGTTGCTGTGACCAAGATTGCATCCAGGGATAACCTTGTAGATCCTTCTATAAAGAGTCTACCGATTAAGAATTTTGATAGTCATGTAGAGGGCATAGAAGTCAGATGTATGGCAGTATGGTTTTGAGTATAAGTGGGAGATTGTCAAGGTTGTATACTAAAAATCATAAATTTTATTTGGTTTTAGTATTTAATTTTAGTTTTAATAAAATTATTTTTATATTTTATGAGAATCTTAATGAGCAATGAATGCAATATCATTTCTTTTATGTTATGCATGGTTGTCTTTTATTTTATACAGTAGTTAATTGGTATGTAGAATACTACTTACACACAGAAGACCATATTATAGGTTCTTGTAGAATATAAATTTTGTTCACAGTTTAGCGGAAATTGGACAAACCATCGATACGAATGTAGCACATAATTTTAGTAGGCCTGTCTTGGTTACGGCAAACAGATAATAGCGTCATCTATTGTTCTGACTCTCTGTACTAGTACACTTTGTGTGTATTGAACAGGACCACATTTAGGTAATTAATTTTGCACTAAGTATATAAATTAATTTGCATTCCAAGGTTACTATGAGTGTTTATACTCTTAATCCCGAAATAATTATTAGTTGCGTATATTTAATATTTTTTGTTTTGATTCATTAGAGGGTAGGATATTTTATATGTCAATAGTTCTGGTGAGTTGGATAGCAGTATTAATTATATGGTGAATATTAATTATTGACGAAATCTATGTCCTAATTGTTCGAGATTGATGATATCCCCTTAAAGAAGCTTATAAGTTTTGACTGGGCCAAACCCTGTAGATGAATTTAATTATCCGATAGTCAAATAAGTTAAGGAGAATGGCTTAAGAAATTTCAAAGATGCGGATTAAACTAAATTGTCAATAATTAAATTTAATTAGCGGATATTGAAAATCTTAATGTGGGGAGATGAGTTAGGCATATAATAACAGGAGTTCAATACAATTGGTATTGAGATTATGACTAGAAGTGCAGTTACAGTTCTTTAGTGGTATGAACTGTAATTTAGTATTTTATGAAAATGATAGAAATCGCTGCATGATTTTCATAATTGCAAAAATTGCTTAGAGGTTTACATATTTACAGAAATCGCTAAATAGGTATCTGAGTCATACTAGGAGTTTATGTCATAATTACTCTATAGATTCCCGCTGTAGCCTATAAATATGTGGGTAAACTGAACCAATTTTTGTTGTTATTTTTCAAGACTAAGATTGATCAGGTTCTGTCAGTACCAGTTCTCGAAGGATCGTAACCCACACTACGTTCGGGAATAGCATCGGGAATACAGTATAATGTATGTTTGGAGCTTTAACTCAGAGAATTAAAGTTCGTAGTAGAAGAAACGACCAAAGGATATTCATTTGAAATTAACTGTGGTAGCATGAGTTTTATTTTGATCGTTCGACATTAAAAAGTTTTTAATCTAGAGCCTATTTCGAAAATTATCCATCAAGTTTTTATTAACCGATAAATCATATTCAAATCAATGATTTTGGTAGTTTACCTCCAACAATCAGTGGACAGTAAACAGTGATAGAACAGCGAATAGTGAACAGAACAACAAGCAGTGAACAGTGATAGAACATTGGTAGTGCATAATGACAAGGCAAAAAGCAGTGGAAGAACAAAACAAAGAGCATTGATGAAAGAAGATAATAGAAGTTATACCTGGTTAGGGGTCAACTGGTCCAACAAAAGTCAGAATTTGTTAAGGTCTTTTCCCTTGGGCTTTGTCCCCTTGAATCCCCTCGCCCACCGAGCAGCACGAGGAATATGTGAGACCCTGAGCCGTTTTCTTTTTCGGCATTCTTCGACGCGCATTTAGTATTTTTACTTTAGTATGTTTAAATGCGTTTTGATGCATGATCGAAGTTAGATATGCATGCGGGGTAGGCTCCTCGAGCCGTGGGATGTTGCGGCGTGAATTTTGAAAAATTTCAAAAAATGATATTTTGGAAGCCTATAAATATCTGGAGTTAAATATTTTCAAAACTTTTCTAGTAAGTTTTTTTTTTCTCTCTGCCTTCTCTCTAACTTCTCGGGGGTCTGGGGCTTGGTTTTCAACGATCCAACAGCGGATCCTTGCTTTTGGCACGTTGAGTTACGCGTTCATCCGAACGAAATTTCATTCCGGCGAGGCTCGATTTTGCACGTGGTTTGAGGCATCAAGTTTTTAACTCACTGAGGTAGGATCCTAGACTCTCATGTCTTATAAGGGTGCTAAGTGTAATCATGTGTATTTTTTTAACGGTTAGATTGTTGTAGATATGATCTTTTGTATCAAGTTGGGGTTTTGGGCTAAAAATCCATTTTTTGGAAATTTTGGTGGATGGAATCGGGTGTAGGGCATTTCTTTGAGGTCTTTTTGTTAGGCCTGGGCGTGTGAATGTTCGAGGGTGTTAAACGGGAGTTTGGAGTCTTCAATTCGAGGTTTTGAAGGTTGAAACTGTGGCTTAAAAACGGCTCCCGTGGGAGGTCAATTAACTGGACCTGGGAGGTCAGTCGACTGGATCTTAGGTTTGGGAGGTCAGTCGACTAAAAAGCTTCTATTTTGGGTTCAATCGACTAGACCAGGGGTCAATCGACTAACATGTTTCTGTTTGGGTTTTTCTTATTTTCCAGTAAGTTTTCAGTCGACTAGGGGTTTGGGGTCAGTCGACTAGGGTCTTGTGTTGGCATTTGGTGTTTGTTTTGATGTTTTTGGTTGGGTTCTTGATTTCTAATTGGTTTCTTATGGAATTCGGTTGATTAATTATAGGATTAGTTGATTGAAATACTGTTAGATTCCTTTTTTGGGTTTGGTTGGTTGGGTTGTGGCTTTGGGAGTCATGTCATGGTTAGGTTCTTGGTTTCTAATTGGTTGTGTGCTGATTGGTTGGTTAGTTGGTTGTGGTTAGTTGATTTGGGTCTCTCCGTGAAGATATGTGACGAGGGCGGATGATGGTACTACGGTGAAAGTCCGTGAAGATGTGTGTTACACGAGTTTCTTGCGTTGTGCATGTTGCACGGTTTGCATGCGTTGTGTGTGTTGCACGGGTTATGTACGTTGCATAGACAAGGGTTGTGGTCCTTCGGTGAAAGTTCGAGAAGTTACATGGATTGCATGAACTGCATTGTGGGACGGATAAAACCAATTTCAAATTATTTTGAAGAGTTGTGTGAATCGCGATTTAAAAACTACTTTCAAATTATTTTTAAGGCTCCTGTTAGTGAGTCAAAAGATGGTTTGTATCCTCATTTTTTCGTTTTCATGTGAAAACTGTTTTAAAGTCTTGAAAAAGAGCCTAAAATTGCACCTCGTTTTCCTAGCATGTTTAGCTTATATTACATGTGTTGTCTAGTATTTGCTGAGCCTAGGCTCACAGTGTGAAATTTAATTTTCTTTAGGTACCGATCACATAGGTTGATCTGGAGGTTCCAGAGAGGTGAAAGAGCTGTAGTATCCCTTTTTGTTCTTTTTGTTACATGAATATTGTAACATATTTTTTCAGTGTTAGAACCGTGTAATATATACCGTTTGGTGATTATATACAATGCATGTATGATTTACATTAAGAGTGTATTCTCGGGTTGATTGTTTGTGGGTGTTTACGTGACCCGGAGTTTAAGGCGTGACAGATTGGCATCAGAGCTCTGGGTTTGAATACTTATGAGCCGTGGGAAGAGGGAGCATCACCATGTGAGGTTGATTGTGTGTGCTTGATTGCATGTGTTTAGATGCTTCGATAACATAAACGTGTCAGCATGTTAGCTATGTGAACGACGTGTATATGTGAGCAGGGGGGTTAAATCTTAGGAGTGATAGTCTTTCCTTTGGGCGTTTGGGTTAACAAACTTGGGAGTCAAGTTAGAAACGCGTTTAGCTGACGTGACTTCTAGAAGAGACTCTGAGTAGGTTATCTAGATTGATGTGTCATTCTTATTGGTTCTCCTCGGTATGTGGGATTTTGTTTAGCATGAACCTATGTGCTTATGTGCTAGCATGTTTATGTGATTTATCATATGTGCTGCATCTCATGTTCTATATTTTTCATATAGACGCGATGTCTGCAAGGAGAGGGCGAGGTCGTGGTCAAGGCCGTGGCTATAGTGTTGGCCAAGGGGATGTTCCTATCCTTGATGTGGGGGATGCAAATGCTCCCCTGGGACCGATGGACGCGACCGAGTTGTTGCATGTGTTGGCGGGTTCTATCCAGCAGTTGGTTAAAGGTGAGATCGTTAGGGAGAGAGAGGGAGTGCCTGAGGCGAGGGCTACAGTAGCGATGCAGGAGTTCAGGTGCATGGATCCACCTACCTTTGCTGGAGATCCTGATCCTATTGTGGCGGTAGAGTGGCTAGAGTTGGTGACTCGGATCCTTGACGCATTGCAGATTGAGAAGGATGAGTTGCGGGTTTCTTTTGCTACTTTCCAGTTGAGAGGTGCTGCTCATGCGTGGTGAAAGTATGTCAGGACCATTGTGGGAGTCATATGAGCTGCCTTTACAGGAGTGTTTCTGGAGAAATGCTTCCCGGCTTTGAAAAGGGATTTGTACAGGGAGGAGTTCTATACTCTTACCCAGGGGGACATAGATGTCATGCAGCATGAGGCCAGGTTTACGTGCTTGTCCTGGTTTGCACCGGAGTTGGTGAGCACAGACGAGCTGCAATCTATGAGGCTTGATCGGGGCTTAAGGCTAGCGATCAGGAGCGTGTGGTCGCGATGGGATTTCCTGTATTCACAGAGCCGGTGGAGGCAGCAGCGAGGGTGGAGAACACTATGACTGAGATCCAAGCTTCTACGGAGGCCAGGATACCTCAGGATGGGACAGAGGTGCATATAGGTGGGCGTTCCAACAAGAGGCAGAGGTCCTCTGGTCCTAGTTTTCATCCATCTGGACCACAGTAGTTCTCTACATCATCACCATTGTGGCTTCGTCGAGGAGGCCAGAGCAGAAGGAGTTCAGATGTTACCGATGTGGACAGCCAGGGCATCATGTATCAAATTGTCCACAGCCGAGGCAGTACCTGGATTCACGATTGAGGTAGTCTCAGAGTCCCATACCGGATCAGTCACAGGGGAGCTTTTTACTTGTTTTGGATGTGGTCAGGCAGGACATATTCGGAGGAATTATCCCCAGAGAGAGAGTGCGCCGAGTATAGTGGGCACACCAGAGAGTTCATATGTGCAGGAGCGACATCAGTATTTTGCAGTTCAGACTTCCCGAGTGACGGATAGGGGAACTTCAGTTCAATCGGTGCAGCAGCCGACAGTGCCGAGTTATGGCGGATAGGCAGAGCGATATTACCCCGAGCGTATTTCTTCATAGCTCCTAGTTCTTTCAGGGCACCAGTTGTGCCGGATGACACAGATATGCCTTCAGCAAGCAGAGGTACTCTCTGAGTCTGCAAGCTTTGGGCCTATTCTTCATTGGATTTGTTTGGGAGTTGGTAACGGATTCTGTGGGTGGTGTGCTGTGTTGAGGCAGTAGCTGGTGATTATGTGAGGTTGGGGTGAGTTATAGATCTCGTGTTTTTGAGATAGTTGGTCATTGTTTAGGATGCCTGATCATGTTTGACTATATCCTAGGAATAGTTTTGCTGACCATCTCGTATGCCTGTGTTGATTGTGATCGACGGTTTGTTGTTTTAACCTTGAGTTGAATTTCGGGGGCAAAATTCCTTTAAGGCGGGTAGAGTTGTGAGACCCGGACCCATTTTCTTTTTTGGCATTTTTCGACGCGCATTTAGCATTTTTGCTTTAGCATGTTTAAATACGTTTTGATGCATGATCGGGATTAGATATGCATACGGAGTAGGTTCCCAGGGTCATGGGGTTTTGCGGCCCAAATTTAAAAAAATTAAAAAAAAGATATTTTAGAGGTCTATAAATATCTGGAGTTAGATATTTTTTAAAGATATTTTCAAAATTTCTCCAGTAAGTTTTTTTTCTCTCTGTCTTCTCTCTAACTTCTCAGGGACCCGGGGCTCGATTTTCAATGATCCAACAGCGGATTTTTACTTTTTGCACGGTGGGCTACGCATTCATTCGAACGAAATTCTATTCCGGCGAGGCTCAATTTTGCACATGATTCGAGGCATCGAGTTTTTAACTCACTGAGGTAGGATCCTAGACTCTCATGTCTTATAAGGGTGTTACGTATAATTGTGTATTTTTTTAATGGTTAGATTGTTGTAGATCTAATCTTTTGTATCAAGTTGGGTTTTTGGGCTAAAAATCTATTTTCTGGCAATTTTAGTGGATGGAATCGGGTGTCGAGCATTTCTTTGAGGTCTTTGTGTTAGGCCCGGGCATGTGGATGTCTGAGAGTGTTAGAAGGGAGTTTGGAGGCTTCGATTCGAGGTTTGGAGGGTTGAACCTATGGCTTAAAAACGATTCCCGTTGGAGGTCAGTCGACTGGACTTAGGAGATCAGTCGACTAGATCTTGGGTTTGGGAGGTCAGTCGACTAGACTATTAGGTCAGTCGACTGAAAAGCTTCTATTTTGGGTTCAGTCGATTGGACCAAGGGGTCAGTCGACTGACATGTTTCTGTTTGGGTTTTTCTTGCTTTCCAGCAAGTTTTCAGTCGACTGAGGACTTGGGGTCAGCCAACTAGGGTCCTGTGTGGGCATTTGGTGTTTGTTTTGATGGTTTTGGTTAGGTTCTTGGTTTCCAATTGGTTTCCTATGGTATTCAATTGTTTAATTATGGGATTAGTCGATTGAAATACTATTGGATGCTTGTTGGGATTCGGTTGGTTGTGTGGTGGGTTTTGGAGTCGTGTCGTGGCTTCGGGTGTTAGTTTAGATGCCGTCCTCAAAGTTGACGTGCATGGTTCAATAGGGATGTGGTGCAGGGTTAGGTGCACGGTGTTTGTTCTTGGTTGGATGCGGGGCATTTTTGGACCTATGGCACCTTTGGAAAAAGGTGGTGTCTTGTAACCTCATGGTTTGAGGGGCTTAGCGTTGGCCTTCAAGTTAGGTAAGGTTGTGTGTGTTGTTGGTTTTCCATGTGAGTGGACGCCAGTTTGTTTTGACAAGTGGCGTCGTGATGTATTGTTATACGTGATTATGTGCATTTATAACTATTTATTAATGTACGGATTTTATAAGTGGATTATATAGTTTTGGTATTGTTATGTGTACCGTGGTTGCATGCTTTAAAACTCAAAAGTTTTATAGCCATGGTTATGTCAAATATGAGGAATGGATGCATGTGATGCATGTTGCATGAGTTGCAGGTGTTGTGTGAGTCGCGTGTATAACATGTGACGTGGTTTGTGTAACGTAGTGATAGTACGTGGCTTTATGCATTTAAACCCTGGTTTAGTATGCACGTTTTGATGCGGTCTTATCCCGTGATATGCGGTTTTATCTCGTGGTTTAGGCATGTGTAGAGATGCTTGTTAATATGTAGATTTGTATATGTTTGCATATGTGGGGCGGCTTTGGGTCCCTCGATGAAAGTCCGTAAAGATGTGTATATGAGGGGCGGACAATGGTCCCACGGTGAAAGTCTGCGAAGATATTCGTTGGCTCTAGTCAACAAGGCCTTAGTGAGGGCGGATAATGGTCATGTGGTGAATGTTCGTGAAGATATGTGATGAGGGCAGATGATGGTCCTACGGTGAAAGTCCGTGAAGATGTGTGTTGCACGGGTTACGTGCGTTGTGTGTGTTGCACGGGTTATGTGTGTTGTATAGACGAGGGTTGTGGTCCTTCGGTGAAAGTCCGAGAAGTTACATGGATTGCATGAACTGCATTGTAGGACAGATAAAACCAATTTCAAATTTTTTTTGGTAAATTACACTTACACCCTATGTATTTTAGGGTAATAACACTGACACCCCTTTTATTAGAACTAAGTGTTATAAAAATAAAAATATAAGTGAGTGCAATGATGTTTCAGAGAGTAGAGGGGTGTAAGTGTAATTTACCCAATTTTTTTTAAGAGTCGTATGAATCGCGATTTAAAAATTATTTTCAAATTATTTTTACGGCTCCTGTGAGTGAGTCAAAAAATGGTTTGTATCCTCATTTTCCCGTTTGCATGTAAAAACTATTTTAAAGGCTTGATAGAGAGCCTAAAATTGCACCTCGTTTTCTTAGCATGTTTAACTTATATTGCATGTGTTGTTTAATATCTGCTAAGCCTTGGTTTACGGTGTGGGATTTGATTTTCTTTAGGTACCGGTTACGCAGGTTGATCTGGAGGTGCCGGAGAGGTGAAAGAGCTGTAGTCTTCCCTTTTATTCCTTTTGTTACATTTATGTTGTAACATGTTTTTCCGGTATTGGAACCGTGTAATGTATACCGTTTGGCGATTATATGCAATGCATGTATGATTTACTTTGAAAGTGTATTCTCAGGTTGGTTGTTTGAAGGTGTTTCACGTGACCCGGAGTTAGGAGCGTGACAGAATAACTAGAGGATCCTTATGGGAGTTCACCAGGACATGCATCCCGAGGAACTCTTAACTCCACCACGAGTGGATCGTAATGATTTGATATTTTTACCCAGACATTTTTCCGCCTCTGCCTTAAATTCTTTGAATTTATTAAAAGTATTCAGACTTATGGTGCATCAGGTAAATGTTTCCATATCTTGAGTAGTTGTCAATGAAACTGACGAAGTACTCAAAGACACCTCTAGTTCGGATAGTCATAGGACCACATACATCAGAGTGAATCAGTTCCAACTGTTCTTTAGCTCTATAGCATTTGGTCAAAAAGGGCATCTTGATCATCTTACCCTCTACGTAGGATTCACAGACTGGAAGTGCCTCTAATTCTAATGAACTCAAAGGTCCATCTTCTACTAGTCTATTTTTCCTTTTTAGATTAATATGATCCAAGCGTAAGTGGTAAAAATTTATTTGGTTCATTAAAGAAGGATCCTTTCTCTTATATGGTAAATTAGATGTGTCATTCAATTCAGTTAGTTACAGTGAAGGAGAGATAGGAGATATAACATACAGATCATCTACCAATATACCAGAACAAATAAAATGTTGATTTTTCTTAATAACCACAACGTCATTAAAATGAACAGAATATTTTTCATTTATTAAATTAGAAATCGAAATTAAATTTTTTCTAATAGAAGCTTCATAAAGACAATCTTTTAAAATTAAAATAATATCTCTACTAAAACTGAGAGTGACATCTTCCACTACAACTGTTGTCACCTATTATTGCCCATATACTAGTAAATTTCTCCTTCACTAAGTTTCCAAATTTTCTAGAACCCTTGCAATGAATTACAAACATGATTAGTGGCTCCTGTATCTACACACTTGGTACCAGTAGATAACACCATTAAACATATTTTCACAACTAGTGAACAGAAATTACCTTGCTGGTTCTACCTTCCGAGAAATACTGGATATTACTTTTTTCAGTGCCGTGTCTGGTTGAAGTGAAAACATCAACTTTCAGCTTTTCACACCAATTTGTGGCCTACTAACTACCCTAGAAACTATCACCTTATTTTTGAACTTTTTTCTTCTTCATGCCTTTCGGCCTAGAGAAAGAACCCTTTTCAGAAACAAACACATTTCTTAGCATTAAATGAATACTCTTAGTAGTTAAAACTATATCCAAGTTACATTTTTAATCAACAAAATTCGATTCCATTAGTTTTTTCTTTTTAAGTATATTAACCAGTGGATTGAAAACTATTTTAATCCCGAGAATCACATAATTAAAATAACCATTAATTATGATGAGAAAAATTTTAAATTTATTTTAAAAATTGGTTCCTTCTGCCATTTAAAAAAAATTCGCCAGCAGCCTGGTACCCTATAAATAGCATGCCTCGATGGGAGAACATCTACTATCAATTATTTGTCCAGACATGTCAATTCCTATTAATTTTTCTATCTAAGTAACAGACCATGCAAAGTAAAATTAAATAGCGGATATAGTTTCGGTCCAATAAATAATAGCAGTGACTCAGATGAAAATAACACTATTATTTACAGCTAAGTATTAACCACTACCTAATCTCAAATTAATTGTTTCGCAATGAACCATTCAGATGGAGAAGTGATCCACATTAACAATTATTTAGAACTATCCCTGAAGGAGGTTCGTACCGAAAATACTGTAATTAATTCTGTTCGACGAAGAGGAATGTCTTATTACCAACACATAGAATTAAATACATCACCCACGAACTGGTGATGGAGATCGCGAGATTTATCTGTGAATCAATTTCCCCTCCCACTTAAATTTTTAAAATATTTTTGAGAGTTATAAAAATTTATTTAATTAAAATAAATTTATTAATTTCAAAACCACACGATCCGAAGGATTTCAAAATATCTTTTCATGTAAATGATCCAAGAGATTCCGGTTTGACAAACTATTTTTTTATGTTTTAATGTGTAACAAATAAAATTATCGATGAATGCACAGTTTTTCTTTTACTTTGCAGCTAAGGTATTGAATAAATGCATTTAAATATTTTTTTTACTTTACATATTTTTTGAAAAATAATAATTTATTAAAATTAAATATTTTTTGATTTAATTAATCTAAAATTTGAAATTATTTTTCACGTTTTTTTAAAATATCCGATTTATTAAAATCATCTTTAACGTGTTCTTTTGTGAAAAAATAAAATATTTTAAAAATTTTCATTTAATTTAAAACTTTTAATTAAAAAAAACTTAATTTTATTTTTCTTTACAAAATATTAATTAAAACTAAATTTTTTTGAATTAATTAAATAAAATAAGAAATATAAAATAGATATATATCATCTATGTAATTTAAATAAATTTAAATACAAGATATACATGTATTCCAATTTTATGATCAAAT
>JAOTRH010083814.1:0-16995 GCA_034768845.1 Heliamphora exappendiculata | reverse complement strand
AAGGTAGAAATACGACACCATAATTTTTAGAAGGTTCGGCGCAACGGCCTACGTCCTTACCTCAAGCCAACCGCTATGAGGATTTCACTAAACACTCATTCAGTAGGCGAAGTAGCCTCTCTCCTTAGTCTAGGTGAAGTAACCTCTCTTGAGAATATTCCCTTCTCAAGTTCCTCCTTATAGGCGGAGTTCCCTCTCTCATTCAATAGGCGGAATAATCTCTCTTGAGAATCACCTTCTCAAGTTACAATAAGAATACAATAGTAGAATCCCAATTGGATGTACAAGATCAGCTCATTTAGCGAGAAAATTAATACAACTGAAGCACACTAATATTCACTCCAAATGATATACAAGTGAAAAGTTCAATTGAGGATTTCTAAGGTTTTCTTTCAAAAATAATTCATAAAAATGAAGAATTTGAAGAACAAAATTGATATATATAAGAGTTGATTTGAAGGTCTGAAGTGTATAAAATCAGAGCTCAAAAGCTCTATTTATAGGCCAAAAGTTCATACTAACCGTTGGGCCAAATAAGGAAATATCAAACAAGCCGTTGAGCTCAAAAATTCAAAAATAGCATGTTTGGTCGACTGGAGAGACTAGTTCGGTCGAATGGACCAAACTTCAATCGACTAGATCGAGTGATCAGTTGACTGGACCGCAACTACTCAATTTACCCAACTTTAAACGACCATAACTCCGTCATTCGGACTCCGAATATGGTCATTCTTGTGCTCAAATTGAAACCCCGGAAGTATACTTTCCAACGGTTCAAATCCCATAACAAAATTCATTTTGTACAAAAAGTTATGGCCAAAATACCGAAAGTATGTCAATTTTTTTCACACAATTTTTGCATATTTTTTGTTGAACTTCTTTTGAAATATTTTAAAACACATTTTATATTTTGAAAATAATTTGTCATAAAATATTTAATAAATCTATGGTCTATCTAAAGACTCCTATGAGCTTTCACACATATAGCCAATGCTTGTGCACTTATATAGGTCCTAGACTCAATACACTTGATGACATTCTTCGAGTCCTTCAAGTCCTTTTCTTGTCTTCTTGGTTTTTTCCTTGCTCCATGGATCTTTTAACCGTCTGGATATAGTCTTCATGCTTCATGGCTTCCATTTTGCTTTCTCAATTGTGCTTGTGTCATTAAAATCCTATAAACACACTCAATTTTCACAATTAGAAGTTTTAATTTGTTATTATCAAAACATGTTGAAGCCTAGTTAGGCCAACAGCTTTCTCTTCTTCTACCCTTCTCTTTTTCTTTTCTTCCCAATGGAAAATTTTTGAAAGCTGGTATCGATGCCGGAGGCAATGCGCACTTTCCAGTGTCGATATAACGTCCCAGATGATGTTGGAATTACTCTAGCTAATCCAGACGACTCTCGCGAGGGGAACTGGGAAAAGCTTCCCCTTCCGTTGGTGGCCATCATGGAAGGGGGAATTCGGTTCCCCGTTCATCCTCTTTTGAGGAGAGTTCTCCGTCATTACCGAGTTAGTCCAATGCAGGTCTCATCCAACGTATTCTAAGTTGTTATGGGTGTTGTAGAGCTGAACCTTATCTTGGGTACTAACCTTGGTATCTGGGATATCGTTTACTACTATAACATGGTAAAACACTCATCTATGTTGTATTACCTCAAAGCCCAAAGGGCAGTCGAGAAGTTGTTCATCGAACTGTCAGATTCTCGCAAGGATGTCCATGATGACTTCCTGTATATAAAGGGAAACTTTGATTTCGGCCCTAGGGAAGAATAAGACATTTTTACGATTCCGCGCAAGGACAGATTAGGGCCCATTAGATTTCTCTCTATGTGTTTGCTATTATTCCCTCTTGAATGTATGTATCTCCAAAGTTCTTATGTCCTTGTTTGTTCAGTGCAGGTGCTATTGCTAATAATCCCGCTCGTGGACCCTTGCCTGGTGTTCACCTGGAGGATTTGAGAAAAGTCTAGGAATATAAAGGTCTTTCGGGATAGAAAGGCCTTGGAAGAGCTACTCACATCCTGCTCAAGTACATCCCCACTTACCGGAGTTTCATAAGGCCGAACACATCCGGTGTTCAGGTGGTAGCTGAAGCTTTTGCACCTGTTGACCTCCTAGAGGCTATAGTCCTACCATTTACTAGTGCAGAAAGGCAAGTTATGATCGCCTATCCTTCATTCATCGTAGCAGAGCCTGGACCCCCATCGCCTGGATATACGATTTCCATTTCATCTTCTTCTTCTTCGTTCGTGACTTCCTTGGATCTTGCCAGGGATGAACAGATGGCCAAAAGAAAGGCTGCAGCTGGTGATCCTTTGGACTTCCTCACTCTTGGAGGTCCAAAGAAGAAGGTGTTGGTGGCCCCTACTGCTCGATCTCAAGCCACCGACCTAGCTGCGGAGCTATCCGTGGTAGCAACTGACAAAGAAACTCCTCCTCAAGCCCTAAGAGGTTGAAGAGGGCCACTGATGGGGCCGAAAAGGACAAGGGAAAGGAAAAAGAAGGGGAGAAGGACAAAGGAAAGGCTAAGGGCAAGAAAGTGGCCAAAGTCGAATAAGGGCCAGAGCCATTGTCCCCCAGGCTGACGGAGGGGGATCGCCCCATTAACGTCGAGGACAAAGCTGCCTCCCCAGATACCTCATATGGGTTGAGTAAGGCCCTCCTTCTCCCTACTGACATGAAAGAGGTTCGGAAGATACCGCACGAGAAATTGGTGAAGTCAACCATTTGCCACTCCATCCAGGTACTCTTTTAACTCATTTTTCTCTTCTTTTCTTGTAGTCCGTCCGAATTACTTATAAACGTTCCCCTATTTGTGCAGAGCCTTCAACACTAGGCAGTTATGGTGGAGCGAGTTGAGGTCCAACAGGCCGAACCGACCAAGCTTTGTCAGGCCAACTTCAAGTACCTCCAACAAATTAGGAAGCTGGAAGCTAGTCTTTGGGAGAAGACAAATGTTGCTAATGCTGCTCGGGCAAGGGTCTCCAAGCTTGAGGTACAAGAGACTGCCTTAAACGGGCATATCAGGGAAAATGAGGAGGCCCTAATAGCCGCTCAAGCACAGCTTGGGAAAGCCGAGGCTGAATTGGCCCTTATCTAGGAAAAGGCTTATGCTGAAGGCGTGGCAGAGGCCACCGAAAACTACAAGGCTCAAATTCCCAGGCTCCAAGACATCATTTTTGGTTTTTCCTGGGAGGCCGCACTCAAAGCTGCCGGTGTGGAGGAGTCCTACCCCCTTTTTTCTAATGTTCCCCTCCCGAGCAAGCAGGTAGTAGATAAAGGTGAAAGATGAACAGGAGAAGCCAAGACTGCTACTGCGGGGCCTAATGATGAGGTTAGTGGTGATGAGGCTCCAGCCGCTCCTGTTGCTGCAGAGGAGGTGGGGACTCCGGTCAAAACCACAGAGGATTTCTTGGCTGCCCCTTGAGGGATCTTCTCTCTCTCTCTCTCTCTCTCTCTCTCTCTCTCTCTCTCTCTCTCTCTTTTTTGTACTGCCCTTTGAGGCCTTTGCTTGTAGCTTCGAGGGTTTCAGTCCCTATTTAGCTTAAAAAGAAAACTTTTCTTAATTTGTTCGGACTATAACTTCGTTTCATTTCTTTCCCTTGCACTTGTTTGAGTTTTTTCTATTTTATAGACTAAGTTACGTCCTCCCTAGTATGGGCTTGAGCTTCCATACTAAGGCTTTCATCAGTTCGGATGAACTTTATACTTAGCCTTTTTAGGCTTGTTCATCCTAAGTATGGGATCAACATCCATACTAAGAGCTAAATCAGTTCAGATGAGTTTCGAACTTAGCCATTCTAGTCTTTTTCATCCTAAGCATGGGATCACCATCTATACTAAAGGCTAAATTAGTTCGGATGAACTACACATTTAGCTTTTTTAGGCTCATTTTTCCTTAGTATGGGATCAACGTCCACTCTAGGGCCTTAGTGAGTTCGGATGAGCTTTGAGTTTGGCCTTTTTAGGTTTATTCATTCCAAGTATGGGATCAACATCCATACTTAGGATTAAATTAGTTCGGATAAACATCAAACTTAGCCTTTTTGGGCTTATTCTTCCCAAGTGTTGTTTCAACGTCCATACTTAAGGGTATGTTAGTTCGGATAAACATCGAACTTCATGTTTGGATGAACTTCGAACTTAGCCTTTTTAGGCTTCTTCATCCCCAGTATGGGATTATCATCCATACTGAGAGCTAATTCAGTTTGGATGAACTTCGAATTTAGCTTTATTAGGCTCCAGGGTATTGTGCCCCCCAAGTGTTTGTTATGGAGATCAAGTGATAAAAACTTTGTAAGTGAAGTTATAGGAAAGAATTCATGCCGAACAGTAGCGTTTTATTGTGAAAATGAAAAAATTACAAAAATCTGTAAAATCAAAAGTAAAACTTTCGGAGGTTGTTTGCATTCCATGGCCTAGGAATAGCTTTTCCACTCATGTCTTCTAAGTGGTATGCTCGAGTGCCACCCCTTGAAGTGACTCTGTGCAGGCGTGCCCAGCTCGGGCCCAACTTTCACTTAATAGGATTCTTCATATGACCAAGCACCTTTCTTAGAACTAAATCCCTTTCGCCGAACTCGCGGTATTATACCCTCTCATTGTACCCTTTTGCAAGAGTGTGTTGGTAGGCTGCCAATTTAATTGTTGTCATTTCTCTTCATTCTTTAGCTAAGTATAGGTTCAAAGCCAATGCTCTCGTGTTTGCTTCGAGAGTGCTGGCCTCCGTTCGGATTGTTGATAATTCGACCTCCAATGGTATGACTGCCTCTACCCCATAAGTTAAGGAAATGGGGTTTTGCGTGTAAACCTCATTGGGGTTGTTCGGTAAGTCCATAGGACTGATGGGAGTTCTTCAATCCATCTTCCTTTAGCAGCGTCCAGCCTCTTCTTGAGTCCATCAATGATGGTCTTGTTAGTGGCCTCTGCATGTTCATTGCTCTGGGGGTATGCCGGGGTGGAGAAGTAATTCTTGATCCCCAGACCTGAACAAAAATTCTTGAATAGCGAACTGGCGAACTGGGTACCGTTGTCAGAGATGATTGCTCAGAAAATGTCGAACTGAGTAATGATGTTCTTTCATGTGAACTTCTTTACATCAATATCTCTGATATTGGTCAAGGGTTCGGCCTCCACCCATTTAGTAAAGTAGTCCGTGGCAACAATGAGGTACTTCCTGTTACCTGTGGCCCTTGGGAAGAGACCGACTATGTCATATCCCTATTGAGCGAAGGGCCATGAGCTAGTCAATGGTGAAAGATCTTCGACTGGGACGTGGATGTTTAGACTGAACTTCTGGCCTTTCTCGCATCACTGAACGTACTGCTCCGCATCCTTGTGCATGTATGGCCACCAGTAGCCATGAGAAATCGCTCGGAGAGCTAAGGACCTTCCTCCCGTGTGACTGGCACAAATTCCTTCATGGATTGCGAACAAAAGATCCTAGACTTTTTCGAATGAACACAAAACAGGTAGGTCCCAGTGAAGAATTTCTTATATAGATCTCCTGAACTAGATACCCAGAATCTGGCTGCATTCTTCCTTACAATCCGAGCTTCTTTTTGATCTGTTGGGAGCTCGTTCTTCACCAAGTAGTTCTTTAGGGGATCCATTCAGCTAGGTCCTAACTCCGAGCAGTGGACCTGCTCCTCCTCGGCTCTAGCTATACTTGGTTGTAGGAGAACTTCCATTGAAATCACCCATTTTTTCTCAAAACTCACAACTAATGCGAGGCATGCCAGAGAGTCAGCAAGACTATTTTCTTTGGAACAAAGCTAGACGATTTCGTAGTGTGGGATGTCTCCGGCTAATTGTTGTGACAGCCGAACATATGCCTGCATTTTGTTATCCCTTGCCTCATATTCTCCTCTGAACTAATTCACAACCAGTTATGAGTCACAAAATATCTGAACTCTCTGGGCCTTTAGTTCCTTGATATCCCGCAGTCCGGTCAAAAGGGCTTCGTATTCGACTTCGTTGTTAGTGGCTTGAAAGTCAAGCCGAACAACCTTCTCTATGAGGGTCCCTTCTGGGCTATATAGTGCAATTCCTGCTCCTGCTCCTTTGTTGCATGAAGAACCATCCATGTAAAGCCTCTAAGTATTTTTGGAATTCGTATCTTCTTGAGTTATTGGCTCAGTGGCCTGCCCCCTAGTGTCCGCCAAACATTCTTTCTGGCTGAATTCGGCGAAGAAGTCGACCAGTACTTGCCCTTTTTATGGTCGTCCTTAGACAGAAAATGATGTCGTGTTTCCCAAGTTCCACAGCCCACTTGGCTATTCTCCCTGAAAAGCCATCTTTTCGAAGTAATACTTGAATAGGGTGTTCGGTGATTACCTTGATTGGATGAGCTCTGAAGTAGTGAATAAACTTGCGAAATGCGACAACCAGGGCCAATGCTTGCTTCTCTAATGGAAGATACCTTGTTTCTAGGTCAAAGAGAATCTTGCTCACGCAGTAGATTAGTTTTTGAATCTTGCATTTTATCTTCAAGAGAACTGCGCTAACAGCTCGGCTAGATACTGCGAGGTATAAGAACAGGGTCTCATCACTGTTTGGCACTGTTAGAAGTGGTAGGGAAGAGAGATAATGTTTCCGCTCATTAAGAGCTTTCTCACTATCTTTACTCCAAGCGAACTGACTGACTCCCTTCATTGCTTTAAAGAATGGATAGCACCAAACAGATGCTCGACTAATGATGCGATTGAGTGCTGCAACCATCCCTGTCAACTTCTGGACTTCTTTCACGTTTTGTGGGCTTTTTAGGTTTTGTATGGCTGAGATCTGCTTAGAATTCAACTCTATTCCTCTATGTGTGACTAGGAAGCCCATGAACTTCCCAAAGCTTACTCCAAAGGCGCACTTTAAAGCGTTGAGCCTTAGTTTGTAAGCTTTGAGGATTTCGAAGGTTTTCCTCAGGTCTTCAAGATGTCTGTTCGGGTGCTTAGTTTTTATGACCATGTCATTAATGTAGACCTCCATGGTCTTACGGATTAGGTCGCCGAACATCTTCATTGCAAGCCTTTGATAAGTAGCACCAACGTTCTTTAGTCCGAATGGCATCACCTTATAGCAGTAGATTCCGTGAGAAGTTATGAACGCTGTCTTCTCCATGTCCGGGGGACACATGGTTATCTGGCGGTACCTTTTGTACGCATCCAGGAAACTTATTCTCTCATGACCTGCTGTTGAGTCCATGAGCTGATCAATTCGTGGTAGAGAAAAGCAGTCCTTGGGGCAAGCCTTGTTTAGATCAGTGAAGTCGACGCAGACTCGCCACTTTCCATCCTTCTTCTTGACCACGACAGTTTTCGCCAACCAGGTCGAGTAGTGGATCTCTTTGATGGCCCCTATCTCCTTTAGCCTTTGAACTTCCTGTATTACTGCTTCTACATGATGTGGTGTCAATTTCCTGGGCTTCTCCATTACTGGCTTTTTTTGGGGGTCCACATTTTACCGATGGCTGATTACTTCGAGATCTATCCCTGGCACCTCATATGGTGTCCATGCAAAGACCTCATTGTTCTTCTTTAAAAATTTCACTAGTTCAGTCTCTTCTTGTTCGGCGCCAAATTGTGCGTGTTACAAACTAAAAGTCTGTTCGGCACAATCAAGACCAGGTAAATCAGTCCAAGTTTGATGACCCCAAACAGAATATGCACTGAACTCCTTCTTGCCGAACTCACTGGAGGCTCCTTACTTCGTCTCCGAACTCCTACAACACTAAGAACACAGTTAGTGCCCTCCGGTCTGGTTTGACCGAGAGGCACTCTGAGGCTCAAGTTAGACTTCTCTTAGAGAATTTTTTAATCAAGAACTGGGTTTTTAATTGCGTACCTGGGGGTATGGGGTGATAATGACTTTCTTTAGGTCCTCCACCACCTTCTCTTCGGCTGTTCAGTTGTAGTCGTGGATTGTTTGGCCCTCGTCCACTTCTATAGTCTTTACTTCTAGAAATTGTTCTTGGCCCTTCATCGTTGCTAGGAAACATTGTCTTGCGGTGTGTTGATCTCATCTAATTTCGACGACTTTCTTACTCATTTGGAACTTTAGGGACTGAAGGTAGGTTGATGGCACCGCTCCCAAGCTATGAATCCACGTCTTTCCTACGATAGCATTATAAGTAGAATGTTAATTAACAACAGTGTTTACTGTTGCCAACCCTGCCTTTACTGGTACAATGATTCTTCCAACAGGCCATACTGGGTCTGTTCCAATGCCGATCAAGGGGGTCATGCATCTTTTGAGTGCTAAGTCTTTCAACCCCAATTTCTAAAACAGGCTGTAGTACATGATGTCGACCGAACTTCGTTGGTCTACTAGTACTCGCATTACATCATAATTGGCAATGCATAGTGTTAAAACCAAGGCATCATTATGGGGCCGATGTATCCCTTCGAGGTCTTCTTCTAATAAACTAATCCGCTTTGACTGGTCTTGGCTGGTGTCTTCTTCTGTCCTTCGACGTTTGCCCTCATCCACCTTCATAGCATGTGCAATGGTCATGGTTTGGTGCCGAACAACTAATCGGGTGATCGGCTCAACTGTGCTGTGAATCATCTTTACCACGCCGAGTGGAGCATCTCTTTGCTCGGGCCTCTGGTCCTGTTCAGCGTTTCTCCCTTCCCGAGCAATCTTCTCGGCGTCTATGAATCCATGATTTAGACGCATTTAAAAAGAGCCATGAATCCATGATTTAGAGATACGAACAAGTGTCGTGGACATGCAATATGGGTAGAATGGGGTTGTTGTTTACATGTCATTTATTTAGTACTTGAAGGAGGATAAGTTCCGTTCAGAGCCACGCGATCGGCATGTGGGATTCCATACAGCACAATAGTCATCAGCCCAGATAATGTATCTCGACATACCTTTCCCAGCTCGGTGGAGGGCCGAGCATACAAGGGCGATGCTCCCGAGCTTTTAAGATCTCAGGATAGGTGAAGCCGAAGAGCGGTCGTGGTCCTGGGTACCGCAGCCATAATCCTGAGCTCAGGAGAGATTGAGTCGTTACCCTCGAGGAGAAGTGCTCGACACTAGAGGAGAGGTGCTCGGCCTCCACATCCCATCGCGGGCATGTCAAACGACCCCTGAAGCCGACCTCGAGGGATGATACTTGTGATCAGTACCCCATGAAACACGTATTAGAAGGATGAGCTCGTGATAAGAGGTCAGTAGCAATTAGACCAACTCTTGGGCTATGGTGTCAGAGATGGTTAACTTAGCCTAGATTAGATCTGAGTACTGATGGACAGCTTGACATGGCAAAAGAAACTTGCAGAAAGATATCACTATAAAATTAATAGCTATGCATTGATCAAATAGAGGGAGTACAACCCAACCTGCTCGCATCGAGTCGGACTCCAAAAGCGGGTTAAGTATATTTCTTCTTATAAATAGCCAACACTCTCAAAGGCAAATGTATGCATTCTTTTTACTAGAGAAAACTTTGTCAAATTACTCTCTCAAGTTCTTCTATCTCTCTCTAAACTCTTATCTGACTTAATCATCGGAAGGTCCACCGGTAAAAAGCCACTGGCGAACATCTCACCTCCTTTTTGTGTAGGCACACGTGGAATCTACCCTTGACTGTTCAGCCAGCATGGATAAAAATAGTAAATTCCAATATTTTTCCTCTATAGTACTCTCAAAATATTACGTGTTTATATAATAATTTTATTTAAATAACATAATAGATAAAATATGTTGAACAAATATTAACTAAATTTTAATAGTTAGGTAAGAAACAAAAATAAGATATTCAATGTTTATCAAACTCCTAATTTATTAAAAACTAATAAATTTTACTAGTGCATAAAGGCAATTTCTAACATAATATTATTCAAATATTGATTTTGTACAAAAATTAAGAATAGAAAATAAACAAGAACAAAAATCAGTTTAACACACTTTAAAAATCTCTTTAAAGCCAGGTTTTGGGTTCATTCACCCTAAAATCAAAAAAAGTAGGCAAAAGCTAAACCTCCCAAAAATTCTTACCGGAATATTTGACCGAATTTAGTTTAAATATTTATATGCTTTGATTAAGGCTAAAAAAAATTTTATATATTATATTTTTTAATACATTATTATAATAAAATCGTTTATTTTATAGTATTTATTAATTTTATTACTAACATAAAAATTAAGTTGATTGAATATTTTTAATTACATGATTTGATTATTTTTGTTTAACTTTATTTTTTGTAAAATTATATTACCATTCATTTATATTTCAACAAATATAATCTACTCACAAAACTATTAATGTCTAATTAATTTAATTTTTTATAAAAATAATCTACTTAATAAATATTACATAATAAATAGTTTCGATTATAAAAATATATAAAAAAATCAAAATAAAAAATACTGAGAACATTCTGATAGCATTCTCAATATGAAAAACACTGAGAGTATTCTCAGTATTAACAATTCTGAGAATGTTTCACTGATGCGCCGCAGAATGCGGCATTCGGTGAAATGGCAAAGATAGCTCCTCTCCTTATCCATGGAGTTTAGTGTTTCAAACAACAGGTTTTTACATTTGATGATGGCGAAATTAATTTTTGCATGAGCCGAATTTTTTCTGTTACAGCGACTCCGTTAAATGTGATATCTAGTTTAGTCCAGCAAAATTTTATTTCAAAAGCCATAGATACAATAAAAAATCAAAGTGTTCTTATCAAATGGTACCTCCACAACCGGGATGGTTGAAGCTAAACGTAGACGCTGCGGTGTCCTCTCATCAGCAAAATGCAGCCTTTGCCAAAATTTGTCGAGATTGGCAAAGAAACTGAGTAACTGGTTTTTATGGTGTTATTTGGAGGCAGAGCTTAAGGCAATTGAGAGAGGTCTGAACCTTATTTCTTATATATAATAGTTTTGAAAGAGGTATTTTGGAAACGAACTCCCGAAATTCTACATGATATTGCTTCAACTCTGAGAATGTTCTCACCGGTGCGCCTCTGAGAATGTTCTCACTGATGCGCCGTGAAATACGGCGTTCGATGAAATGGCAAAGCGAGTTTGGCTCCTCCACTGCTTGGCCTACTCGCTCGTGCCCGAAAGGTTTATCTTCCAAGTGAGAAAAGGATATCGATTTTCAGAAGTGTACATAGAGAGTATGAGCGGGGGACCACCATTGTTGCCACCTGATGGCGGGACGAAAACTGACCCACTGGTGGCGTTCACGCTGGTTCCGAGGTTCAAGATTGGAAAAACTGTAATACAATGTCAGGTGTACCTCTCTTGTTCCGGGCTTCAAATCGATGCGAAGTGGAGGAGAGAGTGAGTTGAACTAGACGGAAAGAATAACAATTGCGTCGATGCCACCGTCGCGCCATTGGAGGACGAAAGCAATGAGCGCGAGAGTTAGAGGGAGAACTATGAGGAGGAGAGAAGCTTAGAGGCGAATGCGTTGGGCAAGAATGGAGGCAATGGGCGGAGAGAGGAGCATATACCCGCCATTGAACACCAACCAAACACACACCCACAAAAGTCAAAAGTCGGGTCGAAGTGTGTGGCGATAATCTTCATCAACAGAATCAATTTTTTCGGTAACAAATTTCGATAAAGGTAGCAGCACTCAAAAAAGTAACTACACTATTTAATTTTTTTTATTTTTTTCTTTTTCTCTCTCTTGTCACTTCCTCCATTCTTTTTTAACTATTAAATTAAAAAAACGTCTAACATTTTAAATTGATACATAAAACAAATTTCACATTCTTTTAAATTATAATTAAATTATAATATAAATACTTCATAAATAACAACTCATGGTATTTGAAAAAATATTTTTTTTTGTTTTTTTTGAAAAATAGTAAAAAAGTAATGTCAGCTTCAAGTCCCGATATTCAATTGTAAATGGAAATGATTTCCCAAGTCTCAGAAGAAGACCTTCTAAAACCTTCCCGATCAATCCCTGTTGCACCTACTCTTTTTCTCTGTCTTTCCTTCTTCTTCTTCCTTTTTCCTTTTTTTTTTTTTCTTTTTTTCCATTTTTACCCCCTTCTGAAATTTGCAGAAAATGCAGCGGCTGACATGGAGACAGGACCTCTTTTATTTTTGATGGGTCTTTCGTTTTTATGCCCTTCTCGTGAATCTTGTTTTGTTTTTTTTTCCCCATTTAACATATATAATTTATTTCCAACAACCCCCCTTCCTCATTTCATGGTACATGCATATATATAGGAATGTATACTACTTCTTCACATGCATGTAACTTTACCCCCCAACCCATTTTATATTTTGCCTTTGCATTAAATGTCTCAGTAAGTTTTAAAGAAGACAGTACAATACAGCTGCTAGTAATTATTGTTCTTATTAACCAAATCATGTGGTTAATTACCATTAATGCATGGCTTGAGAGATTTTGGGGTTTGTTCTCTTTAAAATCTTAGGTTAATTTGAAATTTTCTATGTACTATTAATTTTTTGGAGGGCTTGTTAGTGGACGGTGAAAACAATTTTTTGAGAATTAATTTGGATGCGTAAAAACTGACCTAAATACTATGAGATATCAAAAAAAATAATTAGAATATTATTAATTCACTCAAGCATCTCAATATAAGTAATATCTTGGGATTATATTTAAATGAAAAAAAAAATTTATGAGATAATTAAATAGTGTATTAAGATTATTAGTTGATTAGTACTTTAATTATTATGATTAAAATTAATGGTATAACTTATGTTGTAGCGATCTGTGTTTGATAGGTGAAAAAATGCAAAGAAATAAAACGTAGAACTTATTACTCACGCGAGTGGTAAGTTAAATAGTTCAATTTCACCCAAATTCAGTTTTCTTTACATAGGGTATTATAAGAGTTGTCGATACGATGGATAATAAAAAGTAAAATCTATTATTTACGTGAGTTAAATAGTTCAATTTCATCCAAGTTTAGTTCCCTCTACATATGATATATTATAAGAGTTGTCAATATGGTGAGTAATAAACAGTGAAATTTATTATTTACATGAGTTAAATAGTTCAATTTCACCAAAGTTCAGTCCTCTACATAAGGTATTATAAGTGTTGTTGATATGGTAGATAATGAACAGTGAAATCTATTATTTACGAAAGTTAAATAATTCAATTTCATCCAAGTTCAGTCCTCTACATAGGGTATTATAAGAGTTATTGATATGGTGAATAATAAACAATGAAATCTATTATTTACATGAGTTAAATAGTTCAATTTTACCCAAGTTCAGTCCTCTCTACATAGGATACTATAAAAGTTGTCAATATGGTCAATAATAAAAAGTAAAATTTATTATTTATGTAAGTTAAATAGTTCAATTTCACTCAAGTTCAATTCTCTCTGCATAAGGTATTATAAAAATTGTCGATATCGATGATAATAACAGGTACATGATCAAATGTCAATTTTTTCTTCTCTTAAATCATCAATTAAACACGAAATTATATGGAATTATTTTCATGTAAATGATCAATCCGAGCTTTCTAAACTCCCAATAGACTAAATTTGAATGAAGTTTATTTTCTTCTTTTTTTAGTTTAGAACATTGAGGGACGTTGATTCCTTGATGGGTAAAGAAGAAAATTTCCCTCCTCTTTCTGAGTGCGTGCGTGTGTGTGTACGTGTGTGTGTGAGAGAGAGAGAGAGAGAGAGAGAGAGAGAGAGAAGGGGATGGGGTTTCAGAACTAAACAAACCAAAGGCTGAGCCCTCTCACAAATTGTCAGCAACTTAACAGATCCTACGGAGCCCATCACCATCACAGTCTATGGTCTTGGTTATCGATTTTAAATTGTTTTAAAATAAATTTTTTATTTTTTTATTTAATTGATTTTAAATTGTTTTAAAATAATTTTTTTATTTTTTTATTTAAAATTTAAAATAACAAAAAAGTCTCATTTTTTAACTCAAATTTTTTTAACCTTTTTACTTTTTACATAAAAAAATTTATTTTTTACAAATATTATAATTTTTATTATACAAATTTACTTTTCATAAAAATTATATTTTTAAAATTTACTCGTCAAAATATATTAAACATGATTTATATTGAATAAAAAATTATTTTAAAATAAATATTAAAAAATTATAACAACTTTAAATAAAAATATTTGTTTTTTTGACTTAAAATCATCTCATGCCTCTTCTAAATAAATTTTTAACTTTTTAAATTTAAAGTGATTTTAAAAAAAAAAAATTAACTTAAAATTAAATTACCAAATAAGACCTATGACTATGCACTCATATATATATTTATAAAAAAATATTTGATGCCTCGTGGCAAGGCAACGTAATATCCCAATACTCTTGGATACCACACAATTATATAAGTTTCAATACGTCAAAATAAATCTCAAATAATCATGTGGTGCCAATCACATTACGACACCACTTGACCTTACCCTGAAGCACCAAATAACTATATATATATAGATGCACACAAAAACCAGTATATATATATATAATAGTAGTCATATTTTGTTAACCACATTTGAATACTACATGGAATTGCATTTTATGTATAACGCTTGAAAATAAATAATAAATCTATAAAATAACATAAAAATCATTTTTAAAATATTATATCATACCTACTTAAATACGATCATTAAATATTATCATTGTATTACTCGCTCTCATATATATATATATATATATATATATATATAACACCCAAAACTCTACATTATGGATCTCATTCATGTACAAGTTTGAAAGAGGAGAGGGTGCCCAATGAAGATTCTATTCTAATATCTAAAATGCAGAGAGAAAGTGAAACCCACCTCGTCTCAGCCTCACATGATCACCTTTCAAAAATATAATAATATGATAAGGGTCACAATTATATAATAATGATAAATAGGAATTTCAAGGAGAGACAACTTAAAAACACATATCGAATAAGGTTAAAACCCCTATTTTATAATGAGTTTTCTCTCTCTCTCTCTCTCTATATATCTTTCTCTCTCACACACAAAAACACACGCTATATCTCTCTCTCTACAGAAAACGAAAGGGAAGAAGAATCTTTTATATGTATACTACAGGACAAGCTGCAAGGTTCTTTTTCTTCTTTCTCTTGGCGCTCTCTTTTGTCCGATTCACTGAGCGCTTCCCTGTAGGGCGAGGAACACAACATTTTATACCCTATTTTATGTTCAAACTCGAGACACTTTCTGATATAATACTCCAAAATCATGTACATATATGTGTGTACAACAATTACATCTATTTCTCTCTTTTCTCTTTTTCTCTCTCTAAGAAATCTGGATTCGAATCATGGATTGGCTAGGGAGACAATGGATGTGGGGTCGGTGATAGATGATGTAACCACACACAAGAGATATACTAACCAATAACTCGAATAAATAGATTAATAACTCATTTTAAAATATTTAAATTCAAATTATTAGTAGTAGTATATTTATTTAATTATGTACCAAAATATAATTTTTTATTTTTCACCAATGTAGAATAGAGTATGTCATAATATTCCCACTCAAATACGTAATTTTCTCGTTGCGTAGTCCAAGTTTTTTCCCTCATTGAAATTTGAATAGTTAACCATTAGCAAATTGATAACTGGCCATTAATATGTACAAAATATATAACCTTGAGGCATCTATCCCTTTCTAGAGTCTCTATTCTTCTATTTACACTATCATAGAACCCTACTAGAAACTAAAGTTTGCTCGTATACAATGATCTAAGTAGACTACTAACTAATAACTTAAATAAAAAATCTAACAGCACAGTTAAAAATTGTTAAGCTAAGTTATTAGTAGTAATTCACTTGTTTAATTATATACCAAACAAATTTTTCAAGTCCCACTAATGTAGGATGGGGTATCACAGGTGGTTCAACTATTCCAGCTTGCATGGCATGGTTCATCTTTTGCTTCGGTTATGTTCAGATCAATTTACGTGTATCTCAACTAATTTTAGAGATTAATCTTAGTATTCTGTTTTGCTATGTAACTCGCGTTTTTTTTTATTTTAAGTAATTTTAAATTAAAATAAGTAAAAAGTTCGTGTATTGTAATTTTTAAAGTGACTTAAAAATTAAAAACTTATTTAGTTTAAAATGACAAATAATTTTAAACTAAATAAGTAATAAGCCAATAAACCATAATTTATAAAGTGGCTTTTGAAAAGTTTTGTTATTTCAGGTGTATCTAATTTTATATTCATATGTGTCTTGTTTGATATATAGATATCTTGATAATAAGATTCAAAAATATAATTTTTATAAAATATAGTATAATAAAGTAATTATTTTTTTTTTAAAACAATGTATATAAATATTTTAATTAGTAAAGAAAACCTAAAAGATTAAAGATTGTTCAACCTTTGCACCATCAATGACACGGTTGCTCTTTTGATTCGATATGTAATCCAATTTAAAATTATTTTTTTTCTTAGGTTAACTAACTTTAAATTAAAATAGATAAAAAGTTCATTTGTTGTAATTCTAAAATAACTTAAAGACTAAAAATTTATTTAGTTTAAAGAGACAAATAACTTTAAACTAAATAAGCCACGACTTACAAAATAGCTTTTAATGTCCAGATCTCGTTCTCTTATCTTTGATATCTCCCTATCAGCTATACAAAATTATCGCTTACCTAAACTCAAGGGAAAAAGTGCAACATTCTCTATTAATCTTGTTTAATAAATCTCAACAAATAATTTTCAAAAATATAATTTTTATAAAATACAATATAATAAAAGTACTAATCTCTTTTTAAATGTATAAAAATATTTTAATTGATAAACAAAAGGGCTAAAAAGTTTTTAAAAAACTATTCAAGCTAAAAGAAAAATAACTTAAATGAACGAAAAAAAAATTAAAAATGAGATTTTAATCCAAAAACAATAAATCGGCTTAAAACTTCAAATCAATCCAGCGTTTGTGTTCAAGTGACTGAACGGATTTATGGGTCACGAGGGGGATGGATATATATATATTATCATATCATGTCTTTTGTGTATGTCTCATTCAATAAT
>JAOTRH010083792.1:0-16995 GCA_034768845.1 Heliamphora exappendiculata | reverse complement strand
TAATTGGGTGAGCTTAAGTATTTATTCTTTGGGTATTTTTCCCCTTTGGACAGTTGGGCGGGACTGCTTTGTTTGGGCAAGGATGCTGTTACGGATTTTGGCCTCAGTCTAATTCGTTTTTAGTTTGGAAAATCTGTGACAAATCTGTGACAAATGTTTATTTAAATTATTTATTTTATTTGTTGATATTTTTACACTTGTTCTTGTGGGGTTGTGGTTTGATATTGCAGCGCAGCGAACGAGGAGCAAAAAACAGTAAAAAACTAGCTGCAGTATCAGACCGCTTGATAGGCCGATCGATCGGTCCATCGAGTGGTCTTTAGCAACTCTCGGTTTCTCAGTCTGCAACAATTTACTGCAAGGCTGAAAAGACCGTTCGATGAATCCCTAGCCGCAACGAGAGCCTTCAACGATCCCTAGCCGCAACGAGAGCCTTCAACCCTCGGTTCCTTGTTATGTAGCCTCCTTATTTTTATGAATCCCTAGCCGCAACGAGAGCCTTGGAAGCCAGCCTATCATACTGGCAAGCTAAGTCTATATACGCGCAAGCTAGTCTACCGCAACTTGATGATTCAATAAGCTTCCGCGCAGTCAAGTTAATCATCAAGCATCCAAACCTTCAACGATCTGTTCGTGGAGTCACTTGAGAGGAGTCTCAAGTGTTAAAAGTCTGGTGGAGAAGTCCGTCAACAGTGAAGTCCGGTGGTGGGTTCCAGCGGCAGTCAAGCACAGGAGTTGGTGCACGTGAATTCGGTAGGAGTAGGCTTTCAAACATTTGGTTGTGGGTACAACATCAGTTTGTAAGATTCTCTTGTAATCAACATTTAATAGTGTTTGATTTTCTAGATCCAGTGTGGTCTCGTGGTTTTTACCCGATTTGGGGTTTTCCACGTAAAAATTGTCATCTCGTGTGTGGTTGTGATTATTTATATTTGCTGCTTGTGGGATTGATTGTTTTAAGCTTTTGCATCGTTTAGCTTATTTAAGAAAATCAGTTATTGAAAATCAGTTTACAAACGGGATTTTTCAATTGGTATCAAAGCAGGTCACAAAAATATTTTTTTTTTAATTTTTTGGTGTGATCCATTGACTGATTTGCAATAAATGAATTTTCTTAGAGAAGGCGCTTCGACCGGTAGACCACCCCTTCTTGACGGCCATAATTATCCTTTTTGAATAGTTAGGATGAGAGCTTTTTTGAAATCTATTGACGAAAGAGTTTGGCTTTCTATTGTTGAGAGTTATAAGTCTCCCACCTATACTGTTGATGGAGAAATCGTCTCTAAGCCCAAAGCTAAATGGGACAGAGCTAATTTTAAGGATGCAGGCTGGAATAGCAAAACTATAAATGCTATCTTTAGTGGAGTCACACAAGATGAGTTTCGTAGAATCAGTACGTGTGACTTGGCTAAAGAAGCGTGGATATACTTCAAATCACTCACGAAGGGACTGGCACTGTAAAAATCTCAAAACTTCAACGTCTTACAACAAATTTTGAAACTCTACGTATAAAAGACGATGAAAGTTTTGACGATTTTTATGCTAAATTAAGTGATATTGTGAATGTATCTTTTAATCTTGGTGAAAAATTTTCATCTTCTAAAATTGTTCGAAAAATTCTTAGATCTTTACCCGAACGTTTCCTACCAAAAGTCACAGCAATAGAAGAAAGTAAAGACATTGATTCTATTTCTATTGAAAATTTAGTTGGAAACCTGCAAATCTATGAGCTAAATTTTCAAAACAAAAAGGTTTTAAAAAATTTGGCTTTCACTTCAGCTCAAGGTTCTGCAAGTGACTCTGATGATAATTTAGATCCTGAGATGATGGTTGTTTTTGTGAAGAAGTTCAAATTTTTTTTAAAAACTAAAAAGCCTAATCAGGAGAAAAAATCACAAAAGAGGTACGGTAAAGACAAAGCCAAAAACATGTCCAATTTTATTAAAAATGGGTCGAAAGGCCAGATTTCAGAAATTCAATGCTATGAGTACAAAGGATATGGACATATGGCTAAAGAATGCCCGAACCTTCTTAAAAAGAAACAAAAATGATTCACAGTCACTTGGGATGATGAAAGTGAACCCGACACGCGTGATGAGAAGGGCCCTAATTATGATGATAGGGAAATTGTAGCTTCTGTCGCTTCTATTCAGGAAGAATCTGTTGAGTCTGAAAACTTTGAGAAATCTAAAAATGAGGAGATTGACAATGATGAAGAAAGTGAGGATGAGAAAACTGTTCGACAAGCTTATGATAAGTTGTATAAAGAGTGTTTTAAGTTGACCAAAAACAATGCAAAACTGGTTAAAAAATTCAAATTGTATGAAAAAGAGAATGAAAGTGTCAAGCAAGAGCTAACTGAAGCTCAAGCTGTGGTTGTGAAATTAAAATCAGACTGAGAGATTTTGTGTAAAAAACTTACTAAATGTGAATCGGCAAGGAATGACATGTCTGAATTGTGTCAAACTAGACAAACTAGGATTGAATTTCTTGAAAAAGAATTGCATGCTAGTGTTAAGTTAAAAGCTGATCTTGAATTAAAGTTGATTAAATTTGAAAAAGATTTGTTAAATGCTCAATCTACTTTCAAGAAATTGAATGCAGGAACTATGACTTTGGATGACATCCTTGGGTCACAAAAGGGTGTGACAGACAGAAGTGGACTGGGATTTGTCTGTGCTTCTTCAAGCAAGTCGAAAAAAGAGAAAGAAAAAGTCGGTAAACCAACTCAAGCTAAGGTCGCGCCAAGAGGTGTGAAAGCAGAACCAGCCAAAGCAATGAGCTCAAAAGGAACACATGCTTGTACCTCAACAAAAATCAATGAAAAGTGGGGACATCAGACCGGTAAATCCACCATTGTACATGGTGAGGTAAGAAAGGCTAAATTTATTCCTACTTGTCATCATTGTGGTGTTATTGGTCATACACGTCCCAATTGCATGAAATTGAATAAGAATACTTTGTTTGTGCCTATTTTTCACTACTGTGGTATAAAGAGACACATCAGACCTCACTGCACTCGGTTGAATAGATTCATATTTGACATATCACTCCAACCTAGGAAGAATTGGGTTTCTAACCCTATACCTGTGCCTTTGAAAATCAAGAAAGTTTGGGTCAGAAAGAGTGATCGAGACAGCTTTTTAGTTAGTCGTAGTCCCTAGTCCGTTTTGGGTCTTATTTTTTATTTTATTTTTTTAAAAATGTGGGGGACTTTATTAAAGGTTGAGTACTTTTTTCTGTGCATTATTTATTGACTGAAATCTCACTTTTTAGGCTTTGAGATTATTTACCGCACTGTTTTTGGATAATCTAGTTAATAGTTGGTAGAATACTTTTAGAGATGAGTCTATTATGTACACCACTTGAACAATGATAGATGCAAGAATCTTTCGCATTGGGATTATATTTTTTTGGGTCTTTTTTATCTTTCAGTTATCTAAAGATTTCACAAAATGACCACATAGTGGCGACCCACTTAATCTTAATGTTTAAGCTCCCTTCTTCTTTTGCTTCTGTTTGTTTGGCTTGAGAAAATGGCTATCCACGCGAACCTTGTCTTTTCGTACGTACTAGTGTGCAGCCACCTTGTTTTTTGTGCCAAAATTTGCTTAGGAAATGGCTACCTTTGCGAACCTTGCTTTTTCGTTCGTACTAGTGTGAAAGCCGCATTTGAAAGCAATAAAAAAGAAAAAAAAGAAAAAAAATGGTTGCAGTCTCCAGTTGAGGGGGAGTTAGCCTATAAATTGGGTCAAAACTAGTTTGTCTTTGTGATTTTTTTTTATAACTGATAAATAAATGTGACTCAACCCTATAGATCTCATGCAGGACGTGATCTTAAAATCTTGAAATATTTCAAATCACACACACACTTATTCATATAGAATCTACTCTGATTGTATTCGTTCATATATGAATATACGGTATCTCGGATTCTGTGTGTGTTTTAATCCTTTGACTAGATGTTGAGATTTTAAGTGAATGCAAATATGCCTTGGGCTTCTTGTTCTTTTTCAAAAAGATTTTTTTTATTTTTTTTTTGTTTTAGTTGTCAATTTGTGACAAAAGGGGGGAGAGTGTTAAGTTTGAGGGAGAGTATTTTTCTTTTGTGAATAGTTTTAGTTTAAGTTAAGTTTGGGGGGGAGTTGTTTTGAGTGGAAGTTTTTGTGTGTGTCGAGTCTGTATTTTTTTTTTCATTTTTGTTAGCTTGTTTAATTGGATTAGTTGGTTTATTGGGTTTTGTCACATAATTGCCAAAGGGGGAGATTGTTATGGATTTTGACCTCGGTCTAATTCGTTTTTAGTTTGACAAATTGTGACAAATGTGTGACAAATGTTTATTTAAATTATTTATTTTATTTGTTGATATGTTTACACTTGTTCTTGTGGAGTTGTAGTTTGATATTACAGCGCAGCGAACGAGAAGCAGAAAACAGTGAAAAACTAGCCGCAGTATCAGACCGATCGATCGGTCCATCAAGCGGTCTTTAGCAACTCTCGGTTTCTCAGTCTGCAACAATTTACTGCAAGGCTAAAAAGACCGATCGATCAGTCTTTAGATTGATCGATCGGTCAAGTGCGCGAGAAACAGTTTTTTAAGCGCAGCAGTTTAGGTTTTTAGGGAATGTTATAAATAGGCAGCTAGGGTTCGTTGTTATGTAGCCTCCTTATTTTTATGAATCCCTAGCCGCAACGAGAGCCTTGGAAACCAGTCTATCATACTCACAAGCTAGTCTACATACGCGCAAGCTAGTCTACCGCAACTTGATAATTCAATAAGCTTCCGCGTAGTCAAGTTAATCATCAAGCATCCAAACCTTCAACGATCTGTTCGTGGAGTCACTTGAGAGGAGTCTCAAGTATTAAAGTCTGGTGGAGAAGTTCGGTGGTGGGTTCCAGCAGCAGTCAAGCACAAGAGTTGGTGCACGTGGATTCGGCAGGAGTTGGCTTTCAAACATTTGGTTGTGGGTACAACGTCGGTTTGTAAGATTATCTTGTAACCAACATTTAATAGTGTTTGATTTTCTAGACCCAGTGTGGTCTCGTGGTTTTTACCCAGTTTGGGGTTTTCCACGTAAAAATTGCCATCTCGTGTGGGGTTATGATTATTTATATTTGCTGCTTGTGGGATTGATTGTTTTAAGCTTTTACATCGTTTAGCTTATTTAAGAAAATCGGTTATTGAAAATCAGTCTACAAACATGATTTTTCAGATGCGATTTCTCCTTTCGAACTGGGTTGAAGGTTATTGATCCGGGTTGATGGGTCAACGGGCAAAAATAGGCCACGGGTGGGTTGGGTATAGGGCTGTTCAGGTTTCGAATCAAGGCTGGGGTTGTCTTCCTACAGGTGTTCAGTGCAGGGAGAAGAGAGGGCCATTTAGGGTTTTCATTGCGAATTGCAAGGGCGGTGAAGAGGGAGGGAGAGAGGGGAGGAGGTTTGCTAGGGTTTAGGTGAAGGTGGTGAAGGCCGCGAAGGCAACGAATCTTCGATGGCCACGCATGGTTTGATAAAGAGCAAAGAAGAAACAGAAAAAAGAGAAGATCTATGGTATTTGAGGGCATAGCCCTTTGCGAATTTGGTTAACAGTGTTGAGATTTGGGTGCGGCGATGGTCAACGCTGGCAGTGGTGGCTTTCAATACAAAGTGCTATGTACCGAAGAATTTATGGCGATCAAGTGGCAATTTTTTTCCTCTTTTTGCTAGGATTTAAAAGAGAATAGTGAACAAGATAGAGGAGATGGAATCTCGAACCTATGGTCTAATACAAAAATGATGCAGCAAGTGGAAGGATACAAGATGAAAGAACCGTAGCACAAAAGAGTCACAACCCTAACACAGGACCATGGCCTCAAAAACAATTATTCATTCATAATATTTAAATAATACATCAAGAAGACCCATATTTATAGGCCTAAATCCCTAATTAGAAACAAAACTAGATATTTAAAATATTAGAATCCTAAACTAAGACCCAGTTTGGCATCTCTAAAAAGTTGGGTTTTTTTGTAAAAAAGACAAACTCTTAAGTTGGAGTGCTTGGCATCTCTAAAAAAAATCAATAATTTTTTTTTACTTTTTTTCAAGAAAAAAAGCTATACACATCCCAAACAACCTAACTTTTTTAGAGTAAAATGACTATAATGCTCTCAATTAAAAAAGTCAACTCTTCTCACAAAAACAAAAACAAAATGTGTCAATATCCCAAATACTACAGCATAAAAGCAAAAATTAAGGGGATAATAGACATTTTAATAAAAAGTAAAAAAGTTAAAAAAAAACTACTATAAAAATTATCTCAAACAATCGACCTTTTTTCTTTCTCTTTTTTTCTAAAAAAGCAAAACGTCTCAAAAGTCAAGCTTTTTAGTCATCCTAAACAAGGACTAAAAGAAAAGAAAATAAAATAAAATTCTAATTAAAAATAACACTAACTATTAAAAAATTAAAATAGAATTATAAATTAGCCTTGTTGTTCCGCATCAACATCATTATTTAATATTGAAACTAAGGCATATAAGCAAAGACTCAAGGTTGACCCTTGTTGTAATACTTCAGTAATGGTAAATTTGCATAATCTAATTGTAATTACAACCTCATCATACATGCCTTTTTTATGGCATCCTTTTTTTTCTTCTAAGAGTCTCAATATTATATCTTTAGACACCTTTTCATAATTTTTCCCAAACTTACAAAATCTATAGGAAGATCTCTCTTTTTCTCGTTGTATTGTTCTATTAGCTTCTAAAGCAAGTATATTAATTTCAGAGGGATCTACCACGCAAAAATCTAACCTGATTATTTGATAGTGTGGTTGAAACTCTTTAGTGATTCCCAATTGTTCTCTCCTACAGTTTTATTTTATAACTCAACAACTTAATATATTTATATTTGTTACATTATTGGTATCTTCTTGATATTTATATACAGTTACTAAAGGACTTTTTCTACACTTGTCAGATATTTTTCTAGTTATTATGATCTTATTAAATAAGTTTCTTAACCAAGAACCCATTTAACTTATTCGATTTCCTCCTCTTTGGTGCAACTGTCCTGTCAAATTTACTTATTCTACAGAAAACGTTGTATTCTACAATTTCATCAAAACCATCTTTTTTCTCTCGTAAGTTATCTACATGTTTTCATTTAATAAAATCTCTAAATAACCTTTCTACTGGTTATTAATCTCCTCATCCTTCTCTTACACCCTCAAATCCTCCTTTTGTATGCACTTAAAGTTCCTTTTATCTCACAACTTAGCATTAGCAAGTTTGTCAACATTCTTTTCTTGGCTTTCGGCATCTCTATTTTCCTTTTCAACCTTCTATGTTAGGCCAATTATCTCTTAAAAATTTTCTCATTTCTATCATTTTGCCCATGTTTAAAACATTCTACTATGGAATGTAGGTTATCATTCCACCACTAAATTTCTTCAAATATATAGGGTTTTTTCCCTTCGATTCTCCATGGATTTCTTTCAATATCCTTTTAATTCATTTTACCATTATATTACTATTATTAATTTCATCTTCATGTTCCACAATACTTCTTTAAGCATTTTATTCATAAAGATTTCTAATTTCTCACTTTTCAAATTCCACTAGCTAGTTATTGGGTTCCTAATTCCTTCTTCAAATTGATGCTGCCCTTTCATGTAGGTATAGTTTTGTTAATCTTTGCAATGAGGTTAAACTCTCTTATGGGATAACTTTGCAATTTTTATACATTATAGGGTCTCTTTTTCTAATAAGAATTAAGTACTCTTCTCATTTTCTAATGGTAAGTGTTGGTTACTATTATATTATAAGATTGAATACTATTGCAAGAACTAAAGTTCCCCCTCTAGCCTTATTTTGACCACGAAGTCCATATTCACCATGTAATCTCTCAAAACCGTAATTATCTTTTCCCACGACCATGAAAATCCCCACCTAAAAATCATTTTCTCTCCTAAAGGTATATCCTGCATCATATCGGTTTGATCCCAAAATTGTTCTTTAACATGTTCATCCAACCCTACTTGGATGTGTAGACCCTACTTAGGGTGCATAGATACTAATAACGTATAATTATGCTCCTCTCTAACTACAAGATTAATTAATATTATTCTATCTCCTTTCCACCTCACAATTACTACATTATTTCTAAGATGTTTGCAAATTGCAACTATTATTCCTACAATATTTATATGTCTATATTATCTGATTTAACAAATCTTATAACCAATACTTTTCACATCTTTAGCTTTCTTACTTGCCTGCCTACTTTCTTATAAGCATACTAGACTAGCTTTCGTCTATTAATTATGTTATTTTATCCGTTAATGTTCCTTTATTTTAATGTTTCTTTATTTTAAGTCGCTAATCTAGACCTACAATCATGGACTAGCTTCTTTACCCACCATTGTCCAAGCTCTGGGAGAAAAAAGAAAAGAAAAATGGAAAACAAGCCTACCACTGAGAAATAATAAAATTTTATGTGATAGTAAGTACCATCAATGAAGCATTCTCAGCCTGCAGTTTCTCTGATTTTTCTGTTAGTTGATTTATTTCAGAATTAAGTGCTATGTTTTCCACTTTCAGGGTTTCATATCTCTTCAAGAGTTCCTCAGTGTCAGCCTGGAAGGGAAAAAAAAAAGGTTGACTTGACAAACTCAGTTGAAAAGCTGAGCTGCAAAGGTGAAAACTAAAAGAATAAAAGAGATTGCAACTAAAATTCTATATACCTGCTTCCTTAACCTAGACCTCCTAGCAGACTCTCTGTTAGCCTGTTTCCTCCTCTCTCGTTTCAGCAGTCGTTCATCCTGAAGAAACAGAAAAACAGAGCAAATAAGAGTTTGAAAATAGTACTGCACCTAAGCTACTCTCTGCAAGCTGTCCTATATGGAAATGTTTGAACTCGAAGCCCATTAGTCAAATGACTTTTCGAAGTTTGGTGAGCCAATAGGATTTAGTTAACTCTACTCCCAAGCTAGATCTTAGTAGTGTCAATCTCTCAGCTGATTTTGGTTGATTGAACTCAACATTTGCTGTGTTCCCTTGCCAGTACAGTGGTTCATGTAAGGTAGAACAATTTGAAGAAAATGACAAGTTAAGCAAAAAAAATATGTATCTCAGTGCATCTAAGAACACATGTAAGTACATTAAAAAAGCCTCAAATGATGACAAGCAGCGACAACTAAAGATGATATTTGCTATCCTACTTGAATCCAGACTTCAGAAGGCAACCCTGCACCAGCAGGATAAGCAGCACAAGTCGCACCCGCCTCTACTTTTCCATTGGGAGAGTCCACTGGTGGCTCTGCAACATTTTTAGTAGCCACAGCAATCTCCAATACTCTTCTGGAAGTCACATTGGCATCCCCTTCGTTAACAGGACTGCCCTGTGTATGGAGTTTAACATCACTGTCTGTTTAAGAAACAATTATAGAAAATAATAAGTTTGGAGACACAATAAGACAGTTTTCATGTTTATTTTAAAGAAGAGTTTTCATGTTTATTTTAAAGAAGATGCCCTTTAATGTGCCATGGCAGATATAAAGGGAACAAAAGCTAACAATATTTATTGCAGAAGGCTGGCCACTAAAGGCGCTATCTCCCTTCAAGACCAGCTGCATCGTGCTGTCTAACAAGCATTCCGTATTATTGTCAACATAAAATCAATCAAGGGCTTGAATCATAGGATTCATACCAGAGGCAAAGGATAGCTTGCCCATCGAATCACTTTTCTTCTGGTTTTTCCGTGCCTGTAACACGAGAATATCATTTTATTATAACTCCATGTTTCACGAATCACATCTTGTAGCTCCATTTGGTAGGAGGGACAGATAACCGGAAGGAAGTTGCATAGTAGAGATTTGAAAAGGCAAGGGAGGAAAGGCTACTGTCTTTGCTCCACTTGTCTAGTTGAGACATAAGGGAAGGGAAAGAGAAGGCTAAGGATGTTTGTTTCCTTGTGTTGCTTTCCACCCTCAATAATAAGGTGTTGTTGGAAGGGAATGTGTAAAAAGGAAATGTGTCTTTCTTTTCTTTCACGTGCTCACTTTTTGATGGATTGAAAATGGTGGATCTGGAGAGATTTGCTCCCTCTCCACTATTACGTCCAAATAAATAAAAAATAGGGCTAACTAAACTAATGGCCCATAGAGTATGCCCTTTCTGGTACTTTGGTCCCCAATATTTTAACTTTGTCAATTTTCAACTACAAAATATGAAGTCAAAAGATTCCCAAGCCTAACGCCATCTATAATCAATGATAAGAGCTATTTTTTGAAAAACCTCGTATCCATCACTACATATCACTGAGTTGATTCACTGCAAATCAACCCAAGTTTTGAACTCACCTTCATCATCTACATTCAACAACCCACCAATGTCAACCACCCCACCACCCAATGCCACTGAGATCCAACTGGCAAAATCAGTGCCACACTTATCCCTCGCTTATTTCCTTATTATGTTGCTATTTCAATCTGGTAACGATTTGTTTATTCTTGCTCTTTATGTACTTGATTCTTCTCAATTAGGTTCTATAGTTTGTTCAAGAACCAAAAACAAAATTAAGACCCCATTTGGTACAACACCAACACCACCAGACCCCCCCCCCCCCCTGTATGGGGTCGGTGGTGTGGGTGGTGATTTTGTGTCAGTGGTGGGACTCTTGTAGACTAGGGAGTTGAAGCCAATGGTAGGAATTTGCGAGTAGAAGCTTTGAAAGGGTTGAAACTTCGGAGACGGCGAGGGAGATGGTGATCAGCAGTGGATGCAATGGGCAACAGAGAGAAGTCATGGACGGATAGGGAGATATCTTTTGTGGTGAGTACATGGATAGGTTGAGATGGGTGGTTCTGATTTGATCACAAGATTGATAGTGTGGGGTTCTAATCTAATGTGATTGAACACAACATTTCCAAGAATACCCATGGTTCCCATCACTGATTTCAGACAGCAATAGGGCTGGGAACCATTCAAACTCACATTTTGTTGTTTGGGGACTAAATTGATAACATTAGAAGATAGGGGGGGCAAAATGCCACAGAGCATGCTTTTGGTTGGTGGGCAACTAGAGGTGTACCTACCCTCCATTTCTACTTCACTTTCCCTTCCAGTTCCTGTTAAAAGGAGGAACAGTCTTCATCTGCTCCATTTATTCGGTTGTGCATGAAGGGAAGGAAAAGGGAAGCTTACGGATGTTCCATTATTTTTCCATTATAATTTTAAATATTAATGATATGGTGTTCGAACAAAAGACACATAAGATATCTCCTTCTCTTTTGCTCCCATCCATCCACTACTAGGTAAATTGAAAATGGCGGCCACGAGGGATTTGCTCACCTTCCAATTTTCCTTTTTCCTTCCCCTTTTGTTCCTACAAAAACTAAGAATAGTCTCCATGCCCTCTTATCCTTCCCCCTTTTCTCCCTCATATCAAATATAGCCCAAGGACAAAAATGAACTTAAAAATATACAATAAGAAAGAGTCCCTCCGCCAGTGGTACCATCACTTACGTTACTGGAAGCTTCAATACCGCCTTCTACACTGCACATGACCAGTCAATCCAGAAATCGTGTTTACATCCAGTATAACAATGATTAAAATAACAAAACATACTAACCAATATACCAACTTGAAGCTTTAAATAGAGCATGACTTCAAGTCAACCACAAAGGGCTCACTGGAAGCTAATTTATCTGCCTTACCTAGTTTGCAAGCAGGAATTGATTAAGAAAATCCAAAAACCATGCTAGGTTAACAGACCTCTGTGATGGCCCGTGAACTGATCCTTCACCATCCACCTCAGCTTTGACTTTGACTCCTTGCATAGAAACTCCATCCGAACTTTTCAACTTTTTCCTTAAGCCTTGATCCACGTTGTCCGATGAATTAGAAGGCAGCTGTGTACCCACAGGAGTCGCAGCCTGGAATAGAGTCACTGCAGTAAGACTACATGGTGGCAGAGAAAACACCAGTTTCCGGTGAATCATCCTACCCCAAAAAGTTCATGAATCATCGCACTCCTAAGCAACGAAAAGGTTCAGCAGATTTCACCGCTAAAGATATTATACCTTTTTGCACGCACAGCATGAGGGATATTGAGATTATAACATCCACGGAGTAATAAAATTCTGGAACAGGACAGGTGATTTTGAAGAATGAATCTAACTAGAATAATTGTATCCCCTCTCAGCTGGAGAAAGAGGGAGGAGTGCAATGCTATGAGTGTAATGTTGCCGATGAAGCATGGATAAAGACACGGACATGGCAATTTAGGGGGAAAAAAACGGACACGGCAGGGATATGGAAAAAAAATATATTTTTATTTATATATTTATCCCATATTTATAAATAGAACAGCCACAAACAAAAAAAATAAGTAATCATCTAAATTATTCAATACATCATTCTAATAAAAGAAACGCCAATTGATACGTGTGTACCATGCTAAAATTTATTATTCCAATTATTAATAAATATCCAAAAAATCTTTTTAAAATATCACAAGAGCCCCAACCTTTTTCTACAGTGTGTTCATTATTGGACACGTGTGTCCAACACGAGTCACGTGTCCGATGGGACACACGGTTCGATGTCGTGTCCTCAATGAAAAAAATAATAATAAATTAAGACAAGCCCCATGGCGTGTCCAACACGTAACCTAGTGTGTCCGGCACGTGTCCATACTTTCTAGAATCTCGTGAATAGTTCAATATGAAACTAAGTTGCACCAATCATATAAAATCAGATCATGGATGAATTTTGAATAACGTAAATGTATTACTTCTCTAAAGTAGAGTAGGTACTCTGGAACTATTTTGTGTTTACAATTCTCTTGCATAAAACCGAAACAGAAGTTTGCAAGGGGGAAAGGGAAGTAGCAAAGAAAAGCATGACTTACAAGAGGAACTACAGGATGAGCATAAACAACTCCAGGAGAGTGAGAGTAGATCGCTGAGTAAGGCATCCCATAAGGTGGTATCAAAGTCTGCAGTAATTACATTTCAAATAGAGAACAAGTTTATCAAACTCAGTCGGAACACCGCTCCTAGTCAAGCCTAAATAATTCAAATGAGCAGGAGCCGATCATGTAAACTCAGATAGCTACAAAGTACCTGTGGTGGGGCCCACATGTGAGGATGAGGAGCAGGACCAGCCATGACTGCAGAGTTCAAATATAATGGTGGTATGGGAATTCTTGGCCCATAATATGCCTGAAAATCAATCAGCTTGTTAAATTGCTAGTAATTACAGAAAATAGATAGAAACAAAATATTCCAAAAGTTATGGGTCAAAGAACTTAATTTCCATCGAAGAGAGAAATATGGTCCAAAAAGGGAATAACCTGGATAGTTGCCCAGTCGGGATAGAGATGTATGTTTGTCTGTTCCTGCCAATGCCAAGGGAAGGATCAACTTCAGACCACAAAACTCCAAGAGTTAACCAACCAGAGGAACAATGCCGAAGCGCTCTCTCTCTCCCTCTCTCCCTTCCCCATGAACTTACTCCTATGCAAGGTCAGGTCTCCTCATGAGGTGAACTAAGCAGATAGGTTTTAATTGGGAAGTAAAGAATGAGTACAGAGCAAGCGGTAACTCTCCAAAAAAAGAAATCAGTACCGTAAATAGATCTCCCTTTTGCAGGGGAAATGGATAGAATGAGGGATACAAAGAAGCCTAAGGGCAGGACGAGCATCATAGCAGTCTTTCAGCTATTTGTTTGATGAGAAATGCGAAAGGAAAGAAAAAAGAAAAGAAAAAAAAGGATCCCCCTTCCTTAGTAGTGTTGACTAACTTGACTTCTTGCAATCATACTTGAAGGTTCACAAACTATTTAGTAATTTAGTATATATATTTAACAGAATGGGAAGAAATTACTCATTTGTTTCTGATAATGGTTCTATGAACTCAAACAATAAAAATTTACCAGGAACACCTAACCTGTTTAGGAGATGCTTTCTCAGATTTTGGAGATGTCATGGCTTCACTACTTCCCATGTTCAAGCTCCAAAGTAGAAAAGTGAACAGCTATGGAGCAAATGTTACGTACTCCACTTTTCCTTCATTTGTATTTGTCTTCCCAAAAGGGAAAATTTCAGTCAAAATCACTTGAAACAACCACATAAATATGAAATATAGAAGTTCATGGAGAAACGGAATTGGAACTGCAAAAAGAGGAGAAAAAATGAACAACTAGAATAGATACAATGATGAAATGAATAAAACCCAAAAGACTAAAATAATAATTTGTTAACAGATATAAAATATAATGGAACTGGTAGGTATATACGACATGTATATTGCAAGCCTAAGAAGGATGGACACGGACATGGGATGCAATGGTTATCACAAAATTAGGATATGGATTTGGCACGGATACAACAAAAATATATATTCATTTGCTATGTAAATGAATACAACATACACGACCTTTAAGAATAATTACGAAAATGGTAAAGTACACTGACCTCCCTCGAGCTTTCTAACAAATCCATAGACTTTCTTGTTGTATCTGAAATGTCACTAAACTCCATTCCGCTTTAGTTTACTTTTTAGGTCCCCCCATGATTTTAAAAAACGGTCGTTACCGTTATGTAATGGTTTCGGTAGGTGCCAAGTCCCGTTACAGCCGCTATAGCGGTGCTACTGAAATTCGCAGCCGTAACGGTTGTTACGATTGTGTAACGGTGAAATCGGTCCGTAACAGGCCATTGCTGCCGTTACTCTGCGAAAAAATAGGGTCTTCGGCTGTGAATACTGTCGATGCCCTTTTTTGTCCATCTCTTTGATTACTTTCCCCATTTTCATCTCAAAACAACTGAGAAAGAGACGAACCAACTAGATTAAGCAATAATTTGGTCATATCTACTCCATTTCGACGAATATTTTTGATTTTCAGAAGTTTCGATCTTCCGAGTTATTGCGGACTGTATTTGGTCAGATCCACTCCTCCTATTCTTCAATTTCTTCAGTTTCGGCAACCATTAGTGCTCTTAATCTTATGATTTTGGCATTTTGCTGGGTTTTTCTTGTTGAATATGAAGATATGTTCTTCCATTTTCAGTTTCAGGGCTTCAGCTAAAACTTGAAATTTTCTCCTCCTTCCATTTTCAGTTTCGCCTGAAAAGGAGTTGAAATTTTAAGTGTTTTTTTAAATTATTTTCTTTATCTTGATTTTAAGTTTTAAGTTTTTTTAATTCTTCTCCTTCTTCCATTTTCAGTTTCGGCTTAAACTTGAAAGGGAGGCTGAAATTTTAAGTTTTTTTAATTATTTTCTTTATCTTCATTTATTTGAAAATTAGTAATAATATACAGATTTATTCATCTATTGCTTATTTTTTTATGTTAATGTTGTATTTTCTTATTATTTAAAAAATATTTTTTAGTTAATCTCAATTTGTTAATTGTTGAGATCTGGACCACCTGGTGATTCTATTAATCTCAATATTTTTTAGTTTATCTTTATTCTTTGGAAATTAAAATTACAGGATTACAGATCTATTGCTTGAAAGCCTCAAATACTTGTTTATATATATATATATATTTTGATCTTCTTCAGATATATATTATATATAGATATAATATTTTTGAAAAAAAAAATTGCTTAAGAATTAAGATCCATACAAAATAAATTTAAAATACTTAAATATTTAATATTTGAGAATCAGGAGAAAATTAGATTTATAGTTGCAGCAGTAATAGCCATAGCTATCCCTATTCAAGGCCACCTCAGGTCCTTAGCCATTTCCTCCATCGTATGGCTTTGATCCTTATGGGCATCGTCGTAGTCAATACATGATGTCTGTCGATTATTCTCTACTGACCCATCAAATAAATCAACGTAGACGGGATGGTGACATGCCTTTATTCGCCAATGTATTCCCTATTGGCTAGAATGATGAAGCAAGTAGTAACAACAATTAAGGTCAGCCGAAATCTAAAAATGCCGCACCTCAACAGACTCCACATCACTTGTTTTGGTGGTGAATGAAAGTGATGGTAACTGATAATGCCTAGTAGGTATGTAATATTTTTTTAATATAATTTCTACTATAGTACATTTGTATTTGTTTGATAAATATTTCTCAATATATGACATGTCATTATAATAATTATAATTATTTAGATTATATACAAAGCATCCTTAATACTTTATCTTCATAGCTTTTAAAAAAATTAAATGACATTTAAGTTGAATGTTATGAATTTACGAGCTTATGACACATAATGACATAAATTCACCAATTACTTTAGAAAAAATAATTAAAATTGTTCAATAAAAGTAGACTTTCTAGTATAAAATCATGTCTCAAAAGTAAACAAAATTCATCATAAAATATTTTAAACTCTAATAAATATAATTTTAGAAAAAAAAAACATAAATACCAGTTCATTTTAGTTAATATGTGCAAAATCAAAAAAAAAAAAAAAAAATCACGGCTTCGGCAACCACTACCGTTACACTACGGCTATTACACCTCGAAACCACATCACCGCCACCGTTACCGTAACGGCGACCACTACCGCTATTTGAAACCATGGATCCCCCATGCACTTCCTTGTGATATCTGAAATTATAGTGAACAACATTCTGCTTTAGTTATACTTTTTAGATCCCCACACACACGTCTATTGATCAAACAAAATTGGAAATGCAAATGTTATCCACCCAATTTTTTGGAAATACAAAAGTTTCAATAAAATAAAAATAGTTATAAATATTCGCAACTATAATATATATCAAAACTCACATTTCCTTTCACCTAAACCACAACCAAACACTTTTACTATCCCTCTGCTCCACGATCAATAACTTGCACCCCAATTGAGCACCTCCACTCAACCATCGTGCCACTCTTCCTCCTCTCTCCTCTCTCTTCTCTGTGTTTTCTTCCTCAATCATCACTTCCTTAGTTACTTCACCTTAGTGTATCCCCCTTCTTCCTCCTCCCACTACCGTCTAGGTGATCACCAATTCCCCTCCCCAACCCCATCGTCCTAT